>VONZ01003523.1:0-20182 GCA_012976165.1 Labeo catla
ATCAAAACATCTAAAAGAGCTCTGTAAGTTGATCATTTTTTGTTTTCATCTGAAAAATACATTTATCCAGGGTTCCCATGCATCCTGGAAACCTGAAAAAATACTGTTTTTTTTTTTTTTTGTTTTTTTTTAGTCCTGGAAAATGCATAGGAAATTAGAAAAATATAAAATGTAATAGAAAATCTTGTTGTTCTGGAAAATTATATTTGAAAAGTTTTGCTTGAAACAATTAATGTTAGTAGCAAAAAGTGGTTTGTTCAGGGATGCTGAGGTTTGACATATGAGAAAAGTATTTTGAATGATGATAGTTAGTCCATCAAATGTTTGTAGCAAATGTCAACAGATAATCAGCTAACTAGTGATTGTGATTTATTTTAATGTATAATTCCAGCCTTTCTGCAGTACCAGTAGTACCAAATACTGGGTCAATGTGGTTCTCACTGATAGGCAGCTGCTTTCAAACATTCCTGTGTATATTTTTTGTCAGCACTCTGTAAAGAGCATTGTGTCTTTACTACATGTTTTTACAGCATTGTGCATTGTAGCCAATGTTGAGCACGTGATCACAATGGTTAAGGTGTTTAATCAGAATTCACTCAGCAATGCTTTTCTTTGAACTCATGGAACTAACGCTTTAAAATGTAGAATTCATTGTAATTAAAGCTACAGATTAACTAATATATTTATTATTTGTATTTAACAAATGTATTCAATCTAATTATTCTGTAATCTTATTTCCTCGGTAGACTAAATGATTGTGGCTTAACAGACAAAAGTTGTTCAGCTCTGGCTATAGTTCTTGGATCAGATACCAGTCTGAAAGAGCTGAACATGAGCAATAATAATCTGCAGGATTCAGGGGTGAAGCTGCTCTGCGCTGGACTGGAAAATATGAAGTGTCATATGCAGATACTGAGGTAAGTTGTGTGACAATAGACAAAAATTGAGCTCAACAAAATCATAAGGTGAAAACCAGACTTAAATAATGAACATACAACTGTATGTTGTGCATCAAGATATTTTTATATTTAAGCCTGTCGTAGTGTTCTTTTTTGATTTGGTCTGTCATTGACACTGTCCTAAGCTGACACATTGTGCTATACGGTTTACAGGATTTATTTGGTTATGTTCAAGGTAGGGATAACTTAACATATATTTGATGGTTCATTTGTATCTATGATGATGCATATCTGTTTGTATGTATAATTGGATATCAAAGGCTAAGATAAGATGTTTTCAGGCTATTAATATTTTTATATTTTTGCATTACTGATAAAATATACTGTATGGGAGTTCAGGGTTTTCCTCTTAAAGTCTGGAACATTTTTATATTTTGCTTAAAATAAGTATCTTCTAAAACAAACAACATGCATAATTAAAATTTCATGCATAATGAAAACGGAAAAAGGTTAACTAGTAAAGTTAAGACACGTTTAGTTATATAGGACTTCATACAATACAGATAGTTTCAAAGCAGCTTTACAGGTGAAAAGAAAATAGTGACTCAGTGATGCAAACAAAATTCAATTCTGCTTTAAAGCAGCTGTAAAGACAGTAGTAATATTAGCATTAGTAATAGTTATTATTCAGTTAAAATCAGTTCAAATTTTGATTCAGTTTGGTTCAGTAAATATGTGAAGTTCATCAATTTAAGAGTGAGTTTAATTGATTTATAAAGCGGCTGTGGAGTAAACAGTGATGTTGTCGCGATCATCAGCTCAGTTCAGTTCTCATCCGATGGGCAAGTAATGTCGTTGTCTCCCAGTGCTGTTGTGGTTTTTTTGGTTTCAAAGTTTCATTTGACAAGACTTTTGAGCATCCAACACAGAGCAGTAGCTGCTTGTTCTCCGCTCCCACACATGTGAAACCTAGTGCTAGGCAGTTACTACTATATTTTCTTCTTTTTTTTTTTTTGAGTCTTATTTTTGAGTTTATTGAAGAAATGTCTGTATTTGTCCTTTTCAGTGATCCCATTGACAACCATTTATCCATGTTTAAATCTGTTGTAGCATGTATGCTGCAAAAATATGTTAGATAAATTGGTGGGTTGTTATTAAACCAATCAGTGTGCTCGAATAATGAACGCATAGTAACAGATTTGTATTTATTTCTCTTTTAATTATATATGAAATTATGATATTTAATTATGACTAGACATTTTTACATATATTAACAATATTATAATTTCTTTTAATTGTAATTGCAATACTGTTGTGGCCCACAGGTTGAAAACCACTGCCTTAGGGTAAACACCACAGAACCAGCATAAATGTAGCAGATATCATTAATATTTTTAATGACAATTTAATGTAACTGCATAATTCAGGATAAAATCTGACTCTACAAGGAAAATCAGAAGGTCAAGTCCTGACTGCAGATGAAAGGAGGAGCTGGGGATGGAGGAGGATAGTTAGCTCCTGAAGAAAGTGATAAACTGCTGAATAATACTGAATGGACTTTATATAAGGAAGTAGGGATAGGCGTTGTATTTCTATAGGTAGACGTGGACCAGCTGAGAATCAGCTGAAACAAGCTTGAATGACGTGAACTGCCAGAACAAAAACCTGAGATGAACAACAAAACATGACAAATTGCACTGTGTCATTATTTACTGAACAAAAATAAAGCCAAAATGGAAAAGCCGTGTGTGACAAAGTTAGGACACCCTTACTGTTTACATTGGAATTACGAGGGTAAATAACAGTCAAGCACTGATAATTAAATACCTTTCATTAACTGATCATCAGCAAGTCTGAGCGCCTCTATAAAAGCATAAGCTTTGGCAGTTTGCTGGTCTGGAGCCTTCAGGTGTGTGTTAACACAATGCCAAGGAGGTAAGACATCTGCAATCATGTTAGAGAAGCAATTGTTGCTGCCATCAATCTGAGAAGAGGAATAGGGCCATTTCCAAACAATTTGAAGTTTATTCACAAGTGGAAGACATTGAAAACAGACACCTCTCCTTCCAGGAGTGGACGTCCCAAAAAATTAACCCCAAGATCAGACTGTGCAACGCTCAGAGAAGTGGCAGACAACCCAAGAACTACACCTTAGACTCTACAGGTCTCAGTTAACATGTTAAATGATAAAGTTCATGAGCCATTACTCTTTACGCTTTACATGTTACCCTTGGGTGATATCATCAGGAAATATGGTGTTAGCTTTCACTGCTACGCTGATGATACCCAGCTCTATATTTCTTCGCGGCCCGGCGAAACGTACCAATTTGAAAAACTAATGGATTGTGTAGTTGAGTTAAAAAATTGGATAACAAGTAATTTCTTACTGCTAAATTCTGAAAAAACAGAGGTGTTAATTATTGGGCCTAAAAACTCAGCGTGTAATAACCTACAACACTGTCTAATACTTGATGGCTGTTCTGTCAATTCTTCGTCATCAGTTAGGAACCTAGGTGTGCTATTTGACGGTAATCTTTCCTTTGAAAACCACATCTCTAGTATTTGCAAAACTGCATTTTTCCATCTCAAAAATATATCTAAACTACGACCTAGGCTCTCAATGTCAAATGCTGAAACATTAATTCATGCGTTTATGAACTCAAGATTAGATTATTGTAATGCTTTATTGGGTGGTTGTTCTGCTCGCTTAATAAACAAACTCCAGCTGGTCCAAAATGCAGCAGCTAGAGTTCTTACTAGAACCAAAAAGTATGATCATATTAGCCCGGTTCTGTCAACACTGCACTGGCTCCCTATTAAACATCGTATAGATTTTAAAATCTTGCTAATTACTTATAAAGCCCTGAATGATTTAGCTCCTCAGTACCTGAGCGAGCTCCTATCACATTATAGTCCCTCACGTCCGCTGCGTTTTCAAAACTCTGGCAATTTGATAATACCGAGAATATCAAAATCAACCGCGGGCGGGAGATCATTTTCTTATCTAGCGCCCAAACTCTGGAACAATCTACCCTACAATGTTCGGGACGCAGACACACTCTGTCAGTTTAAATCTAGATTAAAGACACATCTCTTTAACCTTGCTTACACATAACAAATCAACATATTCTTATAATTCAAATCTGTTAAAGTATTGTTAGGCTGCACTAATTAGGTCAACCGGAACCGGGAACACTTCCCATAACACCCGATGTACTCAGTGCATCGTCAGAAGAATGGCATCTACGCTAATATTAGTCTGTTTCTCTCTTATTCCGAGGTCACATTAACCACCAGATCCAGTCCGTATCCAGATCAGATGGTCACTGCAGTCCTCCGGATCCAGTCCGAACCCAGCCCAGATGGTGGATCAGCACCTAGAGACGACCTCTACAGCCCTGAATGTCAGCGGAGTCCACATCAACTAGATGAGCCCCAGAGACGGATCCACAGTGAAGACCACATCACCTAGACAGCTGTCGGCACAAGACCACGGGAACTTTGGCCAGAGGAGAACTGGCCCCCCGACTGAGCCTGGTTTCTCCCAAGGTTTTTTTCTCCATTTGTCACCGATGGAGTTTTGGTTCCTTGCCGCTGTCGCCTCTGGCTTGCTTAGTTGGGGACACTTTCTTTCACACAATATTGTATTTTATTTTATTGTTTTTGATTAACTACCTTTACCTAAAATGTGAGTGTTTACTGTTGCCTTTGGCATTGTTGATGTACTGTTTTCCTATTTAATACTGTACAGCCGCCTTGTCACAATTCTGTATTGTTAAAGGCGGTATATAAATAAAGGTGACTTGACTTGACTTGATTATAAAAATATGGGACAAAAATGGCATGTTTGGAAGGCTTGGCAGAAGAAAGCCTCTTCTATCTAAAAAAAAAAAACATTGCAGCACAGTTTAGGTCTGCAAAGCTGCATCTGAACAAAACAAAAGTTTTCTAGAATAATGTCCTTTGAACAGACAAGACCGAAGTGGAGACGTTTGGCCATAATGCACAGCGCCAAGTTTGGTGAAAACCTAAAGAGCATATCAGCACAAACACCTCATACCAAAAGACAAGCATGCTGGAGGAGAGCTAATAATTTTGGGCTTGTTTTGTAGCCACAGGACCTGGGCACCTCACAGTCATTGAGTTGTCCATGAACTCCTCTGTATATCGATGTATTCTAGAGTCAAATGCGAGGGCATCTGTCTGACATCCAAAGTTGGGCCAAAATTGGGTCATTCAACAGGACAATGATCCCAAGCAAACCAGCAAATCTACAACAGAATGGCTGAAAAGAAAATAATCAAGGTGTGCAATAGTCCAGTCCAAGTCCAGAGCTCATCCTGACTCAAATGCTGTGGTGAGAGCTGTGCATAAGCAAATGCCCACAAACCTCAATAAACTGGAGCAACGCTGAAAAGAAGAGTGGTCCAAATTCCTCCAGAACGATGTGAGAGACTGATAAAGTCACACAGAAAATGAATGCTTCAAGTTATTGCTGCTAAAAGTGGATCTATAAGTAACTGACTCATAGTCAAGTCAAGTCAAGTCACCTTTATTTATATACCGCCTTTAACAATACAGAATTGTGACAAGGCGGCTGTACAGTATTAAATAGGAAAACAGTACATCAACAATGCCAAAGGCAACAGTAAACACTCACATTTTAGGTAAAGGTAGTTAATCAAAAACAATAAAATAAAATGCAATATTGTGTGAAGATAAAGTGTCCCCAACTAAGCAAGCCAGAGGCGACAGCGGCAAGGAACCAAAACTCCATCGGTGACAAATGGAGAAAAAAACCTTGGGAGAAACCAGGCTCAGTCGGGGGGCCAGTTCTCCTCTGGCCAAAGTTCCCATGGTCTTGTGCCGACAGCCGTCTAGGTGATGTGGTCTTCACTGTGGATCCGTCTCTGGGGCTCATCTAGTTGATGTGGACTCCGCTGACATTCAGGGCTGTAGAGGTCGTCTCTAGGTGCTGATCCACCATCTGGGCTGGGTTCGGACTGGATCCGGAGGACTGCAGTGACCATCTGATCTGGATACGGACTGGATCTGGTGGTTAATGTGACCTCGGAATAAGAGAGAAACAGACTAATATTAGCGTAGATGCCATTCTTCTGACGATGCACTGAGTACATCGGGTGTTATGGGAAGTGTTCCCGGTTCCGGTTGACCTAATTAGTGCAGCCTAACAATCCTTTAACGGATTTGAATTATAATAATATGTTGATTTGTTATGTGTAAGCAAGGTTAAAGAGATGTGTCTTTAATCTAGATTTAAACTGACAGAGTCTGTCTGCGTCCCGAACAATGTAGGGTAGATTGTTCCAGAGTTTGGGCGCTAGATAAGAAAATGATCTCCCGCCCGCGGTTGATTTTGATATTCTAGGTATTATCAAATTGCCAGAGTTTTGAGAATGCAGTGGATGTGAGGGACTATAATGTGATAGGAGCTCGCTCAGGTACTCAGGGACCTAGACCATTCAGGGCTTTGTAAGTAATTAGCAAGATTTTAAAATCTATACAATGTTTAATAGGGAGCCAGTGCAGTGTTGACAGAACCGGGCTAATATGATCATACTTCTTGGTTCTAGTAAGAACTCTAGCTGCTGCATTTTGGACCAGCTGGAGTTTGTTTATTAAGCGAGCAGAACAACCACCCAATAAAGCATTACAATAATCTAATCTAATCATAGTGTGTCCTAACTTTGTCACACATGGCCTTTCCCTCTTGGCTGTATTTTTCTTAAATAATGACACTGTGTAATATGTCATGTGATGATGTTTATCTGAGGATTTATTTTCCAAATTTTAAGACCTGCCAAGGACCAGATAATTTTTTATTATGTCCTGATACAGAAAACCATGAAATTCAATAGGCTGTCCTAACTTTTTCACATGACTGTATATTAGCTGATTAGAGAGGAATGTTTAAATGAATGTTAAACTTTGGAATGGTACAAAACTTGTTGACTTTTATGTAAACACACACACAAAAAAAAATGAGGGCATGATTTGAAAGGCTATGTGGTTGTAAAAAAAAATATATATATAAATAAAAATAGTCACACTTGTGGTCCTTGTGGTCAAAAATGATCACCATCAAAAATAAATGGGAAATGGGAAGAAAATTGTAAAAATATAGAAAAATGATAGAATCTACAAATTAGCCACAGTGCAGAAACACATCCACAGCTGTGAACAGGTGAAACCCTACAAAATCAAGAGTGCAAAATTCACACACATTCTCACACACACTCACATGCACACTGGCATTCCTATCATTAAAGGGATATTCCACAGATGTAATGGTTTTTATACTGTACAAACTGTATCTTCTGTTGCCTTACTCCAACCCTACCAGGTTTTGGAGTTTTTGGTTTTCCCTAAACCAGGGATTGGCAAGTTTGGTCCTAGAGAGTCGCTTTCATTTAGAGTTTAGCTCTAACACTTGTCAAACACACTTAGACAAGCTAATCAATGTCTTCAGGATCACTAGAGAGGTACAGGCAGGATTTTTTCAGGAGTTGGAGCTAAACTCTGCAGGACAGCAGCTAGGACCAAACTTGCCTACCCCTGCCCTAAATGTACGTGTTTATATAGTAAAATATAGTAAAATATAGAAAAACTGAGTCAGAAAACTCAAATAAGAAGTTGAAATCAGATCAGACCCACATGAATTAAGCTCTGGTAAAGAATTCCTGTAATTTTTTTTTTTTTTTTTTTTTTTTTTTTTTTTTTTTTTTCCATTTTATTGAAATTACATGTTGTGTAGCAAAATGCTTTCTCTACGTTCAGGTGTGACTGCAGTAATAATAATGTAAAAACTGAGACTTCACATCAACTTTTCAAAAATATTTAAAACTTGACAAAAAGTATTATTTGAAAATATCTGAATATATATCTTAATCCATAACCTAATAAAAGTAAGCAATTATGTCTAACATCAAGCCTCTCTTTAAGCATCTTTGAGACTTTGTCCCTCTGTCATTTGTCATTCTGGTTCTAGGCTTTCAGACTGCAGTATCACTGAAGAAGGTTATAAAGCTCTGGCTTCAGCTCTGAGATCAAACCCTTCACACCTGATAGAGCTGGATCTCACAGGAAATGATCCTGGACAATCAGGAGTGAAGGAGCTTAGTGATTTACTACAGGATCCAAACTGTCAACTCAAGACACTGAGGTGAGACGTGATGAATTGATATAAAATAAATAAATGTGTATTTTTTTTTTAAGCTATACAATGATCTAGACAATTTGTTGCATCATAATGATCAGATGCTGCAGGTTTTGTTGTACTGATGATCAAAGTCAAAGTTTGCTTTATTGTCAATTCTGCCACATGTACAGCACATACATACAGAGAATTGAAACTGCATTACTTTCAGACCCTTAGTGCATACAGATAACGTCTCGGTTACGTATGGTAACCCTCGTTCCCTGATGGAGGGAACGGAGACGTTGTGTCGAGTAGTGTACAACACTAGGGGTCGCTCTTGAGAGCCCAAACACCTCTGACAGTTTTGAGAAAGGCCAATGAAAATTGGGTGTGCAGATTTGCATAGCTGGCCACGCCCTGGACATCCGGGTATAAATAGGGCAGCGTGTGCATCTGCTCACTTGTTCTGATTCTGAGGAGCCGAGCGTCTCAGCTCACTCAGAGGCGGACCAGAGATGTGGCATGGGAGACACAACGTCTCCGTTCCCTCCATCAGGGAACGAGGGTTACCATACGTAACCGAGACGTTCCCTATCTGTCGTACACTCCGAGTTGTGTCGAGTAGTGTACGACACTAGGGGTCCCCGTAAAAACACGCCACATGTCTGACCGCGTCACGAGAGACAAGTGCAGAAGTAACAGGGCAACGTGTTAACGTAAGTGCAGCTCACCTCCTCTGTGACCATCCAACGTCCAAGGACTGACCTGTACAGCGGGGTCCTGCAGCCGGGCCTCCCTCAAGGGCGGCTGAGTGTCTTGAGATCGTTGGGAAAAATGCCTGCTCCCGAAGGAAAGACATAGTGACATAGTTAGACATGGGACCTGAGGTGGGTCTCACACCCGGGAAGACAGCCAGACTCAGATCCTAGAGAATCTGTTTTCAGGGGAAAACACCGCACCACAAGAGTTATAGGTGGAAATACACATATGGGGCCACATAAGGGGCCACTACATATGGGGCACAATCCAATCATAAATAAGGGTATTCATACCTTGTGAAGGGATTCCATAGTAAGTTTCTCCGCTAAACTCCGCCATGTGCAGAAGTGCCAAAGATGGAGATGGTGTCCAGGGTTCGCATCAGGAAACCTACTGAAACTCAGAAGCGTAATCACCATTAGGGGAAGCGCTTTATGCAAGCTCTACACCAACCAGTGTGCTGAGTCAAGAGTTAGCAATCAAGACTCTAGCTGACACTGGTTCTGTGCGCAAATTATAAAATCTGGCAAATGTGTTAGGTGTAGCCCAACCCGCAGCTCTACAGATGTCTGTTAATGAGGCCCCATTCGCCAGGGCTGCTGAGGCAGCGATGCCCCTGGTTGAGTGGGCTCTTACCTCCAGAGGGCAGGGTAGGCCTCTGGCCAGGTAGGCCAACGGATCGCGTTTACCAGCCAATGGGAGATCCTCTGTTTGGAGACAGCTTTCCCCTTCTGCTGTCCTCCGTAACAAACAAAGAGCTGTTCCGAACGTCTGAAGGGCTGCGTTCCTTCCATGTAGATGTGCAGGGCACGGACTGGGCATAACAAGGTCAGGTTGGGGTCATCTTCCTGGGAAGAGAGAGCTTGCAAGGTCACTACTTGATCTCTGAAAGGAGTGGTGGGGACCTTGGGCACATATCCAGGCTGGCGTCTCAAGACAACGTGAGAATCCGCTGGTCCGAATTCCAGGCACGAACTGTTCACGGAGAGGGCTTGGAGGTCTCCCACTCTTTTGATGGAAGTGAGCGCAGTCAAAAGAGCCGTCTTGAAGGAGAGAGCATCGAGTTCGACTGACTGAAGGGGCTCGAATGGATCTTGTTGTAGACCTTGGAGAACCACAGCAAGATCCCAAGAGGGGATGAGATGCGACCGAGGAGGGTTCAGCCTCCGGGCTCCTCTAAGAAACCTGATTATCAAATCGTGTTTCCCCACCGATCTGCCCCCCACCAAGTCATGGTTAGCTGATATAGCTGCGACATGAACCTTGAGTGTTGAGGCAGACAGGTGCCTGTCCAGGCCTTCTTGAAGGAAGGATAACACTGATTTGATGCCACAACTCCGTGGGTCCTTCCCGTGAGAAGAACACCAGTTCACAAAGATGCGCCATTTAGGTCATACAGCCGTCTGGTAGAGGGGGCTCTTGCCTGTAGAAGTGTGTTTACCACTGAAGGTGAAAGGTCTCTGAAGTCCTCCTGGTCGCGTCCAGGGACCAAAGGTGGAGGTTCCAAAGATCGGGGCGCGGGTGCCAAATTGTGCCCTTCCCCTGAGAAAGGAGATCCTTCCTCAGAGGAATGCGCCAGGGAGGGGCTGATGCCAGGAGCACCAGGTCCGAGAACCAGGTTCTGTTGGGCCAGAAGGGGGCCACCAAGAGAATCTGTTCCTTGTCCTCCCTGACTTTGCACAAGGTTTGTGCGATGAGGCTCACTGGGGGAAACGCATACTTGAGCCGGCCCCTCGGCCAACTGTGTGCCAGTGCGTCTATACCGAGGGGGGCCTCGGTTAGACCGTACCACAGCTGGCAGTGGGTGGATTCCGGTGAGGCAAAGAGATCTACCTGTGCCTGGCCGAATCGATCCCAAATCAGTTGGACCGACTGGGGGTGGAGTCTCCACTCGCCTCCGAGCGAAACCTGCCGTGACAGGGAATCGGCCATACGATTGGCTTCGCCCGGAATGTGAGTGGCTCATAGAGACTTGAGTCTGTGTTGACTCCAGAGCAGCAGGTGGCGGGCTAGTTGTGACATGCGAAAGGAGCGTACACCGCCCTGGTGGTTGATGTAGGCCACAGTCGCAGTGTTGTCGGACCTGACCAACACGTGCTTGCCCTGAATCATAGGTCGGAACCTCCTCAGGGCCAGGAGCACTGCCAACAACTCCAGACAATTTATGTGCCAAAACAGTCGGGGGCCTGTCCAGACCCCGGAAGCTGCCTGCCCGTTGCAGGTGGCACCCAGCCTGTCTTGGAAGCATCTGTGGTGACAACGATGCGTCTGGACACCTGTTCCAGGGGAACTCCTGACCGTAGGAACATAATGTCTGTTCAAGGGCTGAGTGTCTGGCGACACGATGGTGTGATGTTCACTCGAAATGTGCCTCGATGCCACGCCCACCTGGGGACTCGAGTATGAAGCCAGTGCTGCAGCGGTCTCATGTGCATCAAACCCAGTGGCGTGACTGCGGCTGAGGATGCCATGTGCCCTAGGAGCCTCTGAACCTGTTTTAGGGGGACCGCTGACCCGCATCTGAGTGTTGCCACACACCTCAGAACTGACTGTGCACGCTCCGGGGAGAGACGCGCAGACATACTGACCGAGTCCAGCTCTACACCGAGAAAAGAGATCCTCTGTGCCGGGGAGAGTTTGCTCTTTTCCCAGTTGACCCGAAGCCCCAACTGAGCCAAATGGTTGAGAACCATGTCCCTGTGTGCGCAAACCAAATCCCACGAGTGAGCTAGGATCAGCCAGTCGTCGAGATAATTGAGAATGCGTATGCCCATTTCCCTGAGGGGGGAAAGGGCGGCCTTTCCATGTGGCAGACAGCCGGGTAGAAGCCGAATCCAGCGCTCGTCCCCTCGTCAAGTGTGGATCCGGACAGGTCAGATGATCCTCTTTCCCTGGGCTGCCCGTCTCAGGAACGCTTCGAAGCCTGACAAGGGTTCTTAGTGGCCTGAGGATGGGCTGGCGGTGCCACCTTCCTACGAGTGCTGGACCGTTGGGCGGGTCTGGCTGCAGGACCGGCAGGTTGCGGGGCCTGAGCTACCCTCGTAGGGGGTCTTCCTCGGCGGGGGGCAAGCGGAGGTTGCTGCGTCGGCTGAGCTGGGCCAGCGCTCGCTGCACGCCGAGGCAGGATGTGTTTAATGGCCTCTGTCTGCTGCTTCACCGTGGAGAACTGCTGGGCAAATTCTTCCACGGTTTCGCCGAAGAGACCAGTCTGGGAAATGGGAGCGTCAAGAAAGCGTGCTTTCTCGGCGTCTCGCATCTCGGCCAGGTTTAGCCATAGGTGGCGCTCCTGGACCACCATAGTGGACATCGCCCTCCCCAGAACTTGCACTGTAACCTTCGTAGCTCGAAGAGCATAGTCGGTCGCAGAGCGCAGCTCGTGTAACAGCTCTGGGTCGGGAACACCCTCGTGCAGGTCTTTGAGAACCTTAGCCTGATAGACCTGCAAAATCGCCATAGCGTGTAAGGCGGATGCAGCTTGCCCAGAGGCCGCATAAGCCTTCGCTACAAGGGCAGACGAAAACTTACAAGCCCTGAACGGGAGTCTCGGGCGGCCCCTCCAGGAGGCGGCGTTTTGCGGGCACAAGTGCATCGCAATCGCTCTCTCCACCTGGGGGACCTCGGTATACCCCCTCGCTGGACCGCCATTGAGGGTGGTGAGGGACGGGGAGATAGCGTGCCGTGAACGAGCCGACAGAGGGGCTTTCCACGACTTCGTTAACTCCTCATGCACTTCCGGGAAAAACGGGACCGGGGAGGAACGTGGCCTCGAGTCACGTCCACTGCCCAGGAACCAGTCATCCAGCCTTGAAGGCTCAGGGCTGGGCGGGGGAACCCACACAACCCCAATCTCCTTGGCTGCCCGTTTTAGTGCGGCGGCCATTTCGCCATCCGCCACAGACTGAGACTCTACCGCCGGAGCGGTAAGTTCAGCCGTGACGTCAGCCTCTGACGGCTCTCCCTCCGATGCTACAGATCCTGCCTTTTCCTCAGCAGGAGCCCCGAACAAAAGATCCAGCCCATACTGAGACGAGCTTTCAAAATCGTCCTGAGACTCCATTGGTGGACACACAGGGTGAACGGTTTGCGAGGAGGTACCCGGCAAAGCGTCGTTCAAACCCTGTCGCTCTTCTTCAACGCACATCGCTGCGGCCTCGTACCCGGAAGTAGAAGGACCGGAGCGGGAAGCAGTTGAATGGCGCCGCGGCTTCTTCGAAAAGAACGCGGCTCGTGAGCGAAGCGTGCCCAAGGGCATGTCCTCGCAGTTCTGACAACCTCCTTCAGCGAATGCTGCATCAGCATGCTCACGCCCCAAGCACTGAACACAGCGATCGTGCCGATCGTTAGGGGAAAGGTAGAATCCGCAACCAGTTGGACACGGACGGAAAGGCATAGTGAAACACACAATCCGCCCGTGGAGCTCTTTTAGAGAAAATTTGCTCAATTAGAGGAAAGTCTTCTCCTGAAGATCGCCGTCGACGCACCCAGGGGAACTCTCACAACACGAGCCGTGTCAGAGAGGGAGAGACCGCTGTCTGTGCCGTAGATCCAACGACGAGAGAGGTGAATGTTGCCGCTTCTCACACAGAGACGCTGCATTCGGCTCCGAAGAACAGAACGAGTGAGCAGATGCACACGCTGCCCTATTTATACCCGGACGCCGGGGCGTGGCCAGCTATGCAAATCTGCACACCCAATTTTCATTGGCCTTTCTCAAAACTGTCAGAGGTGTTTGGGCTCTCAAGAGCGACCCCTAGTGTCGTACACTACTCGACACAACTCGGAGTGTACGACAGATAGGGAACACTAAACACTAACAGTAGAATGTAAAAATACAAATAAATACAGATTCAATATAATACAAAATACAACTATAAAAAATATACAAATAAGGACATGCAAAAAAAGATAGATAAAGTATGGCAGATGGAGTGAAAACCAGTGCAGTAAACAGTGCAGATATAATGAGTGTAGTGCAAAAAGAGTTTATCAGTCTGTTTAAAGTGACAAAGAGCTCAGAGAGCAGTCTTTATTTAAACTGTCAGAAGAGGTAGTTTCCTGATGGATGAATTTGTCCTTCAGTCTGCTGGTCCTGGAGACTCTGCAGGTGTTGAGCCCCAGCTGGACCAATTTGTGAATGAGCTGTTGAGTGAACGATGACTGTCAACACAGTTTAGTTGTGCTGCTATTCTGGAGTATGGTTTACCTTGATCATTAACGTGCACAATTTTTATGAACACTTCTAGGAAAACAGTCTAGATAGTATTTTAGTCAAATTATTTAAAAGTTTCTGAACACACTGTAGTTTTATTGCCATCAAGCTCAGGTTCACTCTATCACTGTATCTCTACAGCAGGTCTGTGAGTCTCCAGATGATCAAAAACATTCAGTTTCACAAGCCAGTTTTCTCTCACTCCTTCTGAAAGATCTTGAGGCTTTTAATTGCACACTCTGTATTTGTAAACTGAAAATCATGATCTAGTGAGGTTTTGCTCTTCGGTTCTGTGGGACATTTCTGTTCTCCTGAGTTTGCTTTAGGTCTGAGTGTCACTCTAGTTTCTTTCAAATCACTCTATTAGACTTTGTTTTCAAATGTGTATCTACTTATTTGTGTATTCAAATGTTCAAAGAAAGGTTTTGCAATTACTAGATCTTGTTTTTAGAATAATTAAGTTTTTCTTTTTTCCCATCAAGCTTTAAATTAGGGACTCATATCGGGTATCAGTTCTGATACTACTATTCCTTGCAGGTATATCGGTCAGACAGGGCTGATCTAAATCTGATATTGTGTTACTGTTCTGTGTTACTGTTAAGCCACACAAAAGACATACAAGCACTAAAAGCACAATGTTTTGTGCACAATATTCCAAGTCTTCTGAAGGTATTCGATAGCTTAATGTGAGGTACAGATGAATATTTAAGTCCTTACAATAAATTTCATGTAAACACTCTTTTCTGCTGCATCTGTCAGTGATGCAAAATTGGATCCACGTCAGACGAGGTGGGTTGGAGAAGTTATAAATTTATTCATAAGTTTTCAGAAATACAAATGAGTAACAGAGTAACAAATTAAATTTCAATAAGCATGTTCAATCATTTCACAAATAAACTGAATAACATAAATTTAATTTAAGAATCAGAATCAAAATCAGAGCTTTATTGCCATATATGTTTACACATACTAGGAATTTGTTGTAGTGACAGAAGCTCCACAGTGCATGAGAGTGAATGACAGTGACAGGACCAGACACGATAATAGACAATAAAAAGAACAATATACAAGACAGACAATGTGCAAAATAACAATAACTTTACAATATACAAAATAAACAATTTACTATGTACATAAGGTGCAAATTTGAAGTGTAAATAAGTATGTGTGTTAAATAAATAACTGGATAAGTGAATGTATGATAGTGTTGTGTTCCACGTTTATTGTGAAGTGTTCATGAGATGGATTGCATGAGGGAAGAAACTGTTCCTGTGCCTAGCCGTTCTGGCGCTCAGTGCTCTGTAGCGTCGACCAGACGGCAACAGTTCAAAGAGGGAGTGTGCTGGATGTGAGGAGTTGAGTGATTTTGCCAGCCTTTTTGCTCACTCTGGATAAGTACAGTTCTTGGAGAGTAGGAAGGGTTGTGCCAATAATTCACTCAGCTGTCCGGAATGTCTGATGCAGTCTTCTGAGGTCAGATTTGGTAGCTGAGCTGAACCAGACAGTTACTGAGGTGCAGAGAACAGATTCAATAATGGAAGAGTAAAACCGCTTCAGTAGTTCCTGAGACAGGTTGAACTTCCTTAGTTGGCGAAGGAAGTACAGCCTCTGCTGGGCCCTTTTGATAGTTGAGTCTATGTGAATGTCCCACTTCAGGTCCTGAGAGATGGTGTTGCTGAGGAACCTGAATGTCTCCACTGTCATTACAGTGCTGTCCATGATGGTGAGAGGGGTGAGTCCAGGGGGGTTTCTCCTGAAGTCTACTGTCATCTCCACTGTTTTGAGTGTGTTAAGCTCCAGGTTATGACTGCACCAGACAGCTAGCTCTTTAACCACCTGTCTGTAAGCAGACTCATCACGTCCTGAATGAGGCCGATAGTGTCGTCTGCAATCTTCAGGAGCTTGACAGAGGGGTCTTTGGAGGTGCAGTCGTTGGTGTAGAGGGAGAAGAGCAGTGGGGAGAGAACAGAACCCTGAGGAGCGCCAGTGCTGATTGTGCGAGTACTGGATGAAAATTTTCCCAGCTTTACTAGTTGCTGCCTGTCTGTCAAGAAGCTGGTGATCCACTGACAGATGGAGGTAGGCACAGAGAGCTGAGTTAATTTGGGCAGGAGTAGGTTTGGGATGATAGTGTTGAAGGCCAAACTGAAGTCCACAAACAGGATCCTCACATGAGTCCCTAATTTATCCAGATGTTGCAGGATGAAGTGCAGTCCCATGTTTACTGCACCATCCACGGACCTGTTTGCTCAGTAAGCAAACTGCAGGGGGTCCAGTAAGGGTCCGGTGATGTCCTTCAGATAAGCAAGAACCAGTTTTTCGAACGACTTCATGACAACAGACGCTAGCACCACAGGTCTGTAGTCGTTAAGTCCTGTTATCTTGCGTTTTTTTGGAACGGGGATGATGGTGGATGATCAGCGCAGGTTTTCATTGGCAGAAGAAGATAGGGCCACAGATGTACAGTCAAGATGTGTAGATAGTCTACAACTACAACTAGAACTACAACCCTTAAGTGATAATCATCGCTATGAACATACAACTTCCATATATGGACAGAATCTTAGCGCAGATGAGCATAACTGGCATAACCATAACGCTAATCACTCATTCGGCAGTGTAGCAGCTCAACAGAAAAACATTGCGTCATTAGAATATCTTTAAGTACCCATAGCACTGGTTTACGTCTAGACTATGAATGAATAAATACATGGTAAGGGATATTACCAAACTGAGAAATACAGAACGCTCATTACCGGACATGTCTAGGTATGTTTGTCTAATACAGACGCATATAACACTGTTGCGATCACTGTTAGCACAAATATCAATCAACTCGCTTACTTTGTGGTCAGCGACTAACACCTTGATGATGAATCTGCAGCAATCGCCACGAACAAACTAGAATCCTCATCCTTTCAGCCGGTGGCTTGATCAGATCACACGAACTCAGCAAAACAATGGCAGCTCAACAAACTACGCTGCCCTCTTTCGCAATATTACTGCAACTACAGCTTCATAACAAAAGTCCCTCTCGCAGAAGCCTTCAATACAGCCGCCCCCAAAGATGCAGAGCATCTTTGCTTCCATGTAGTGTGACTTAACCAGTCAGTGTTGGGGGCCTATCCTTTGGTAAGGCCGGCAGTATTACCAGGCGGGCAACCGGTCGGGTATAAACTTGACCCTTAATCAGTACATCAGCTGACCTGATATGACCATCTGGGCTTTGGTGGGTCTTGATCACTTGTCCTACAGGCCATAGACTCCGAGGTAGTTGGGGGTCTACAATCAAAACGAATGTCTGCTCCTTTAGGTCAGGAGGAGAAGCGTGCCATTTCTGCCGGGTTTGGAGGCTAGGGAGGTAGTCCCGTATGAACCTGGACCAGAATCGGTCCGCTAGGACCTGTGAGTGTCTCGGGGTAGACGACTTGAGGCAAAGATCCATCGGGCCGCCCCATGAGGAGACTGTTTGGCGTTACGGGGTCCGCATCCGCCACGTCTGATGAGACATACCCCAAGGGTTTTGAGTTGAGGATGGATTCGACCTCCAGCAAGACTGTCATTAAGACTTCCTCGGAAACTGACTGTGAACCCAAAACTGTGTACAGGGCCGATTTAACTGACCTTACCTCCCTCTCCCAAGCTCCACCAAAATGGGGGGCTGATGGAGGATTAAAGTGGAAGTGGATCTGTTGGCAGGCCAGTTGACTCTGGATATCAGGAAGCAATGCAGCATACGCTTCACGTAACTCCCTTTGACCCCCGCGGAAGTTCGTACCTTGATCCGACCATAATTCCCTTGGTGTTCCTCTTCGTGCGACAAACCTTCTAAGAGCCATGAGGAATGAGTCGGTACTCATGCTAGGGAGAAGGTCTAAATGGATGGCCCTTGTGGTCAGACATTTGAAGAGGATACCCCAACGCTTCTCAGTGCGCCTCCCAATTTTGACTAGCAGGGGTCCAAAGCAGTCTGCTCCACAAGAATGAAAGGCAGGTTTATAGAGTCGCGCAGAAGGTAAATCCGCCATCTTAGGGATTGCCGGTTGGGCCCTCCACCGTTGGCATTCTGGGCAGTCGCACTGAAAACGCCGGACAGCTTCACGTCCTCGGAGGATCCAGTAGTATCGCCGTATCTCCCCGAACAACCGTTCAGATCCAGGATGATGTAACTTGGCATCATAATGCTGAATGATCAAACGACTGACAGGGTGACTAGGATCCAGGACCAGAGGATGTAAAACAGAATCCTCGATGCCGGACACCCTGCGTAAACGACCTCCCACCCTTATCAGACCACAGGATGGATCCATTTCCGGAGCTAGGGTAACTAGGCGACTCCCAGACCTAACCGGCTTTCCAGTTCCTAAGAGTTTATAATCCTCAGGGAAGGATTCCTGTTGTACCTGTCTGAGGATATGAACCTCAGCCTGGCGGTAATCCTCAGCCTCCAGAGAAGTCCCAGGGACCAAGCTGGTTCTATGTTCCTGGGCAGCAACATCCAATAGTTCCTGCCAGGTGTTGTAGTTCCATCCATCGGTATTGGCGAAAAGGGAAGGCAAGGTATTGATCCCACAGAAGGTAGATTTCCGTAGTTCAACCTGGTCTACCCTGGTCTCAGACTTAGGAATTGCTGGCCATTCTTTGGGATCCTGAAGCAGGAAAGCGGGTCCTTGGGACCATCTATTCAGTGCAGCCAGGTACTGAAGAGGTCGTCCTTTCGTGAGGTCATCAGCGGGGTTGTCCGCCGAGCCTACATAATGCCAAGAGCACTTGTCTGTCAGCTCCTGGATCTCAGCGATTCTGTTCCCCACGAGACCCTGTAGCGACAGGACTCCGAATTCAACCATTGGAGGACCGTGGTAGAGTCTGTCCACAGGGAAATAGACCTGACGTGTAGTGTTAGCTCATTTTCTAGTAACTTTGCCAACTGTGCGGCCACTAAACTTCCACAGAGTTCCAGTCTTGGAATGGAGTGAGCTCGTTTAGGAGTGACACGGGAGCGTACGATAATGAAGGAAAGGTAAGTCTGACCTTCCTGGTCGGTAGTCCGGAGATAAGCCACCGCTCCATACGCCTGCTCGGAGGCATCCGAGAAGATATGTACCTCATGGGTAACTCCATCCATACCAACCTCAGGAGGGACATAAGGCCGTGGAAAGGAGATACAAGAAAGGTATCGGAGTTCTTCCTCCCATGCACACCAGGACTGGAGGAGCTCAGGTGGCAGGTTGGGGTCATCCCACCCCCTCTGCTTGTTCCATAGCTGCTTAATGATGACTTTCGCCCTAGTCATGTACGGTAGAAGCCATCCCAATGGGTCATACTGGGTAGCGAGGACCTTATAGATGTTTCTCAGAGTGGGAGTTTCATAAATCACAGGTCGGTGTTTGTAGGACAAAGTGTCCGTCTGCCAGTTCCAGCTCAGACCCAGCGTTGACTCAGGAATGTCTGACTTTTCCTGTGTCAACCACATCTCCACACTCACAGCTCTGGCGTCGGATGGTAGATGACTTAACACAGTAGGATTACTGCAGGCCCACTGGCGGATCTCGAAGCCACCTGCAGAAAGGATATTCCGTAATCGATCAATCAAGCTCCGAGCCTCATCGGCAGTAGGTAGGCTCTGCAGGCAATTATCAACATAGAAACACCTCTCCACTGAATACCGAACTGCCTCATCAGTCAGGGGATGTTGCCGGACGTGACGTTGCAGTGCATAGGTGGCACAGCACGGACTGGACGTCGTGCCGAAGGGCAGTACTTGCCATTCGAGAATCTTGGGTGCCTCATCTATTTTCAGGTCCCACCAAAGGAAACGGAGTAAGGGACGGTCCTCAGGAATAAGGCGAACCTGATGGAACATCGCCTTAATATCCCCACTTACAGCCACAGGATGTTCTCTGAAACGGATAAGGACGCCCAACAGTGAGACCCCGAGGGTGGGTCCTGGCAACAGGTACTGATTAAGGCTCTGTCCGTAATACTGTTAGGAGTAGTTAAAGACAAGGCGGCACTTTCCATTGTGACTAACGAGGTGGTGGGGGATGTACCAGCATTCACGTGAGTCAGGGTTGAAATCAGTCACCTCCCGAACAGCTCCTGTCTTAATGAGTTTCCTCATTTCCTCTTCATAGACCTCCGCTTTTAGAGGGTCTT
>VONZ01003524.1:0-20165 GCA_012976165.1 Labeo catla
AAACTTCTAACACTTCAAGAAGTGTCTTTCTGTATTGCAAATGACATTCCTTTCATGTATATGAAACTTTTTTAATGTGGGTCAGCTTTATTCATGAAACTGCATATACTAACGTTTTCTGAGTGAGAAAAGACGTATTAGAGCATTTCTGAGCAAAATTTCGTTGCATGAGGCAAGATGCATAAAAAAACTTTTGGCGATCCTGGAAGGCCTTATATGAGCGTTTCATGCACTGAGGCTCTAACTAAATGTGATATTCATAAAACTTCTAACACTTCAAGAAGTGTCTTTCTGTATTGAAAATAACATTCCTTTCATGTATATGAAACATTTTTAATGTGGGTCAGCCTTATTCATGAAACTGCATATACTAACGTTTTCTGAGTGAGAAAAGACGTTTTAGAGCATTTCTGAGCAAGACTTCGTTTCATGAGGCAAGATTCATAAAAACACTTTTGGCGATCCTACAAGGCCTTATATGAACGTTTCATGCACTGAGGCTCTAACTAAATTTGATATTCATAAAACTTCTAACACTTCAAGAAGTGTCTTTCTGTATTACCAAATAACATTCCCTTTAATGCATCTAAGAAATATTTTTAATGTGGGTCCAGCCTTATTCATGAAACTGCATATACTAGCGTTTTTGAATTGAGAAAAGGCGTTTTCGACATTTCACAAGGTAAGACTTCGTTTCATGAGACAAGATGTCATAAAAAATACGTTTGAAAAGCGTTCCTAGAGGCCTTATATGAGCGTTTCATGCACTGGGGCTCCTAACTTAAATTTGACATTCATAAAACTTCTAACACTTCAAAGAAGTGTCTTTCTATATTATAAATAACATTTCTTTCATGTATATGAAACATTTCTAATAATGGAGTCAGCTTTATTCATGAAACTGCATATCTTAGCGTTTTCCTGAGTGAGAAAAAGGCGTTTTAGAGCATTTCTGAGAGCAGATTTAGTTACATGAGGCAAGATGCATAAAAGCTTACTTTTAAGCGATCCTAGAAGGCCTTATATGAAGCGTTTTGTGCACTGGGCTCTAACTAAATCTTGATATTCATAAATCTTCTTACACACATCAGAAGTGTCTTTTCTGTATTGCAAAATAACATTCTTTTCATATATATGAAACTTTTTTAATGTGGGTCAGCTTTATTCATGAGCTTTCGCATATACTAATAACGTTTTTTCTGAGTGAGAAAATATGTTTTAGAGCATTTCTGAGCAAGACTTCGTTTCATGAGACAAGATGCATAAAAACACTTTTGGCGATATTAGAAGGCCTTATATGAGCGTTTCATGCACTAAGGCTCTAACTAAATGTGATATTCATAAACCTTCTAACACTTCAAAAAGTGTCTTTCTGTATTGCAAATAACATTCCTTTCATGTATATGAAACATTTTTAATGTGGGTCAGCCTTATTCATGAAACTGCATATACTAACGTTTTCTGAGTGAGAAAAGACGTTTTAGAGCATTTCTGAGTAAGACTTCGTTTCATGAGACAAGATGCATAAAAACACTTTTGGCTTTCCTAGAAGGCCTTATATGAGCGTTTCATGCACTGAGGCTCTAACTAAATTTGATATTCAGAAAACTTCTAACACATGAAGAAGTGTCTTTCTGTATTGCAAATAACATTCCTTTCATGTATATGAAACATTTTTAATGTGGGTCAGCCTTATTCATGAAACTGCATATACTAACGTTTTCTGAGTGAGAAAAGACGTTTTAGAGCATTTCTGAGCAAGAGTTCGTTTCATGAGGCAAGATCCATAAAAACACTTTTGGCGATCCTAGAAGGCCTTATATGAGCGTTTCAAGCACTGAGGCTCTAACTAAATGTGATATTCATAAATCTTCTTACACATCAAGAAGTGTCTTTCTGTATTGCAAATAACATTCTTTTCATATATATGAAACTTTTTTAATGTGGGTCAGCTTTATTCATGAAACTGCATATACTAACGTTTTCTGAGTGAGAAAAGACGTTTTAGAGCAATTCTGAGCAAGAGTTCGTTTTATGAGGCAAGATGCATAAAAACACTTTTGGCGTTCCTAGAAGGCCTAAACGAAGCGTTTCATGCACTGAGGCTCTAGCTAAATTTGATATTCAGAAAACTTCAAACCATGAAGAAGTGTCTTTCTGTTTTGCAAATAACATTCCTTTCATGCATCTGAAACATTTTTAATGTGGGTCAGCTTTATTCATGAAACTGCATATACTAACGTTTTCTGAGTGAGAAAAGACGTTTTAGAGCATTTCTGAGCAAGATTTCGTTTCATGAGGCAAGATTCATAAAAACACTTTTGGCGTTCCTAGAAGGCCTTATATGAGCTGCTTTCATGCACTGGAGGCTCTTAACTAAATGTGATATTCATAAATCTCTTACACATCAAGAAGTTCCCTTTCTGTAATTGTAAATAACATTCCTTTCATGTATATGAATCATTTTAATGTGGGTCAGCTGTATATATCAACGCTTGAGTGAGAAAAGACGCTTTTAGAGCATTTCTGAGCAAGATTTCGTTGCATGAGGCAAGATGCATAAAAAACACTTTGGAGATATATTAGAAGGTCTTTATATGAGCGCTTCATGCACAAAGGCTCTAACTAAATGTGATATTCATAAATCTCTCTAATTTCAAGAAGTGTTTTTCTGTATCAGAATGACATTCCTTTCTTCATATATGAAACTTTTTTAATGTATTTCAGTTTTTATTCATGAAACTGTATATACCAACGCTTTCTTGGAGGAGAAAAGACGCTTTAGAGCATTTCTAAGCAAGACTTCTGCTTCATGAGACAAGATGCATAAAACATTTATGCCTTAGAAAGCCTTTTATATGAGCTGCTTAGACACTGAGGCTCTAAGTAAATGTGATATTCATAAAACTTCTAACACTTCAAGAAGTGTCTTTCTGTATTGCAATAACATTCCTTTCATGTATATGAAGCATTTTAATGTGGTCAGCTTCATTCATGAAACTGCATATACCAACGCCTTCTGAGTGAGAAAAGACGCTTTTAGAGCATTTCCTGAGCAAGAGTTCGCTTCATGAGGCAAGATGCATAAAACACTTTTACGCTCCTAGTAGGCCTTCTCCAAACTAAGCCGCTTTCATGTCTCCTTGGAGGTTCTAACTAAATTTGATATTCATAAAATTTCTAACACTTCAAGAAGTGTCTTCTTGCATTGCAAATAACATTCCTTTAATGCATCTTGAAATATTTTAATGTGGCTGGCTTATTCATGAAACTGCATATACTAACGTTTTCTGAGTGAGAAAAGACGTTTTAGAGCATTTCTGAGCAAGACTTCGTTTCATGAGACAAGATGCATAAAAACACGCTTGGCGTTCCTAGAAGGCCTTATATGAGCGTTTCATGCACTGAGGCTCTAGCTAAATTTGATATTCAGAAAACTTCTAACCATGAAGAAGTGTCTTTCTGTTTTACAAATAACATTCCTTTCATGTATATGAAACATTTTTAATGTGGGTCAGCTTTATTCATGAAACTGCATATGCTAACGTTTTCTGAGTGAGAAAAGACGTTTTAGAGTATTTCTGAGTAAGAGTTCGTTTCATGAGGTAAGATGCATAAAAACACTTTTGGCGTTCATAGAAGGCCCAAACGAAGCGTTTCATGCACTGAGGCTCTAACTAAATGTGATATTTATAAAACTTCTAACACTTCAAGAAGTGTCTTTCTGTATTACAAATAACATTCCTTTCATGCATCTAAAACATTTTTAATATGGGTCAGCTTTATTCATGAAACTGCATATACTAACGTTTTCTGAGTGAGAAAAAACGTTTTAGAGCATTTCTGAGCAAGACTTCGTTTCATGAGACAAGATGCATAAAAACACTTGGCGTTCCTAGAAGGCCTTATATGAGCGTTTCATGCACTGAGGCTCTAACTAAATGTGATATTCATAAATCTTCTAACACATCAAGAAGTGTCTTTCTGTATTGCAAATGACATTCCTTTCATGTATATGAAGCATTTTTAATGTGGGTCAGCCTTATTCATGAAACTGCATATACTAACGTTTTCTGAGTGAGAAAAGACGTTTTAGAGCATTTCTGAGCAAGATTTCGTTGCATGAGGCAAGATGCATAAAAACACTTTTGGAGATATTAGAAGGCCTTATATGAGCGTTTCATGCACTGAGGCTCTAACTAAATTTGATATTCATTAAACTTCTAACACTTCAAGAAGTGTCTTTCTGTATTGCAAATAACATTCCTTTCATGTATATGAAATATTTTTAATGTGGGTCAGCCTTATTCATGAAACTGCATATACTAACGTTTTCTGAGTGAGAAAAGACGTTTTAGAGCATTTCTGATCAAGATTTCGTTGCATGAGCCAAGATGCATAAAAACACTTTTGGCGTTCCTAGAAGGCCTTATATGAGCGTTTCATGCACTGAGGCTCTAACTAAATGTGATATTCATAAATCTTCTAACACATCAAGAAGTGTCTTCCTGTACTGCAAATAACATTCCTTTAATGCATCTGAAATATTTTTAATGTGGGTCAGCCTTATTCATGAAAGTGCATATTCTAACGTTTTCTGAGTGAGAAAAGACGTTTTAGAGCATTTCTGAGCAAGACTTCGTTTCATGAGGCAAGATGCATAAAAACACTTTTGGTGTTCATAGAAGGCCTAAACGAAGCGTTTCATGCACTGAGGCTCTAACTAAATGTGATATTCATAAAACTTCTAACACTTCAAGAAGTGTCTTTCTGTATTGAAAATGACATTCCTTTCATGTATATGAAACATTTTTAATGTGGGTCAGCTTTATTCATGAAACTGCATATACTAACGTTTTCTGAGTGAGAAAAGATGTTTTAGAGCATTTCTGAGCAAGACTTCGTTTCATAAGGCAAGATGCATAAAAACACTTTTGGCGTTCCTAGAAGGCCTAAAAGAAGCGTTTCATTCCCTGAGGCTCTAACTAAATTTGATATTCATAAAACTTCTAAGACTTCAAGATGTGTCTTTCTGTATTGCAAATAACATTTCTTTCATGTATATGAAACATTTTTAATGTGGGTCAGCTTTATTCATGAAACTGCATATACTAACGCTTTCTGAGTGAGAAAAGACGTTTTAGAGCATTTCTGAGCAAGAGTTCGTTTCATGAGGCAAGATACATAAAAACACTTTTGGTGCTCCTAGAAGGCCTAAACGAAGCATTTCATGCACTGAGGCTCTAACTAAATGTGATATTAATAAAACTTCTAACACATCAAGAAGTGTCTTCCTGTATTGCAAATAACATTCCTTTAATGCATCTGATATATTTTTAATGTGGGTCAGCTTTATTCATGAAACTAAATATACTATGGTTTTCTGAGTGAGAAAAGACGTTTTAGAGCATTTCTGAGCAAGACTTCGTTTCATGAGGCAAGATGCATAAAAACACGCTTGGCGTTCCTAGAAGGCCTTATATGAGCGTTTCATGCACTGAGGCTCTAACTAAATGTGATATTCATAAATCTTCTAACACATCAAGAAGTGTCTTCCTGTACTGCAAATAACATTCCTTTAATGCATCTGAAATATTTTTAATGTGGGTCAGCCTTATTCATGAAACTGCATATTCTAACGTTTTCTGAGTGAGAAAAGACGTTTTAGAGCATTTCTGAGCAAGATTTCGTTTCATGAGGCAAGATGCATAAAAACACTTTTGGCGTTCATAGAAGGCCTAAACGAAGCGTTTCATGCACTGAGGCTCTAACTAAATGTGATATTCATAAAGCTTCTAACACTTCAAGAAGTGTCTTTCTGTATTGCAAATAACATTTCTTTCATGTATATGAAACATTTTTAATGTGGGTCAGCTTTATTCATGAAACTACATATACTAACGTTTTCTGAGTGAGAAAAGACGTTTTAGAGCATTTCTGAGCAAGAGTTCGTTTCGTGAGGCAAGATTCATAAAAACACTTTTGGCGTTCCTAGAAGGCCTAAACGAAGCGTTTCATGCACTGAGGCTCTAACTAAATGTGATATTAATAAAACTTCTAACACAACAAAAAGTGTCTTTCTGTATTGCAAATGACATTCCTTTCATGTATATGAAACATTTTTAATGTGGGTCAGCTTTATTCATGAAACTGCATATACTAACGTTTTCTGAGTGAGAAAACACGTTTTAGAGCATTTCTGAGCAAGACTTCGTTTCATGAGACAAGATGCATAAAAACACTTTTGGCGTTCATAGAAGGCCTAAACGAAGCGTTTCATGCACTGAGGCTCTAACTAAATGTGATATTCATAAAACTTCTAAAACTTCAAGAAGTCTCTTTCTGTATTGCAAATAACATTCCTTTAATGCATCTGAAATATTTTTAATATGGGTCAGCCTTATTCATGAAACTGCATATACTAACGTTTTCTGAGTGAGAAAAGACGTTTTAGAGCATTTCTGAGTAAGTCTTCGTTTCATGAGACAAGATGCATAAAAACATGTTTGGCGTTCCTAGAAGGCCTTATATGAGCGTTTCATGCACTGAGGCTCTAACTAAATTTGATATTCATAAAACTTCTAACACTTCAAGAAGTGTCTTTCTGTATTGCAAATAACATTTATTTCATGTATATGAAACATTTTTAATGTGGGTCAGCTTTATTCATGAAACTGCATATGGTAACCTTTTCTGAGTGAGAAAAGACGTTTTAGAGCATTTCTGAGCAAGACTTCGTTTCATGAGGCAAGATGTATAAAAACACTTTTGGCGTTCACAGAAGGCCTAAACGAAGCGTTTCATGCACTGAGGCTCTAACTAAATGTGATATTCATAAAACTTCTAACACTTCAAGAAGTGTCTTTCTGTATTGCAAATGACATTCCTTTCATGTATATGAAATATTTGTAATATGGGTCAGCCTTATTCATGAAACTGCATATACTAACGTTTTCTGAGTCAGAAAAGACGTTTTTGAGCATTTCTGAGTAAGACTTCGTTTCATGAGACAAGATGCATAAAAACACGTTTGGCGTTCCTAGAAGGCCTTATATGAGCGTGTCATGCACTGAGGCTCTAACTAAATGTGATATTTATAAATCTTCTAACACTTCAAGAAGTGTCTTTCTGTATTGCAAATAACATTTATTTCATGTATATGAAACATTTTTAATGTGGGTCAGCTTTATTCATGAAACTGCATATGGTAACCTTTTCTGAGTGAGAAAAGACGTTTTAGAGCATTTCTGAGCAAGACTTCGTTTCATGAGACAAGATGCATAAAAACACTTTTGGCGTTCTTAGAAGGCCTTATTATGAGCGTTTCATGCACTGAGGCTCTAACTAAATGTGATATTCATAAATCTTCTAACACATCAAGAAGTGTCTTCCTGCATTACAATAACATTCCTTTAATGCATCTGATATATTTTTAATGTGGGTCAGCCTTTTTCATGAAACTGCATATACTAACGTTTTCTGAGTGAGAAAAGACGTTTTAGAGCATTTCTGAGTAAGACTTCGTTTCATGAGACAAGATGCATAAAAACACTTTTGGCGTTCCTAGAAGGCTTTATATGAGCGTTTCATGCACTGAGGCTCTAACTAAATGTGATATTCATAAATCTTCTAACACATCAAGAAGTGTCTTCCTGCATTGCAATAACATTCCTTTAATGCATCTGATATATTTTTAATGTGGGTCAGCCTTATTCATGAAACTGCGTATACTAACGTTTTCTGAGTGAGAAAAGACGTTTTAGAGCATTTCTGAGCAAGAGTTCGTTTCATGAGGCAAGATGCATAAAAACACTTTTGGCGGTCCTAGAAGGCCTTATATGAGCGTTTCATGCACTGAGGCTCTAACTAAATGTGATATTCATAAATCTTCTTACACATCAAGAAGTGTCTTTCTGTTTTGCAAATAACATTCCTTTCATGTATATGAAACTTTTTTAATGTGGGTCAGCTTTATTCATGAAACTGCATATACTAAAGTTTTCTGAGTGAGAAAAGACGTTTTAGAGCATTTCTGAGCAAGACTTCGTTTCATGAGACAAGATGCATAAAAACACTTTTGGCGTTCCTAGAAGTCCTTATATGAGTATTTCATGCACTGAGGCTCTAGCTAAATTTGATATTCAGAAAACTTCTAACCATGAAGAAGCGTCTTTCTGTTTTGCAAATAACATTCCTTTCATGTATATGAAACATTTTTAATGTGGGTCAGCTTTATTCATGAAACTGCATATACTAACGTTTTCTGAGTGAGAAAAGACTTTTTAGAGCATTTCTGAGCAAGAGTTCGTTTCATGAGGCAAGATGCATAAAAACACTTTTGGCGTTCATAGAAGGCCTAAACGAAGCGTTTCATGCACTGAGGCTCTAACTAAATGTGATATTCATAAATCTTCTAACACTTCAAGAAGTGTCTTCCTGCATTGCAATAAAATTCCTTTAATGCATCTGATATATTTTTAATGTGGGTCAGCCTGATTCATGAAACTGCATATACTAACGTTTTCTGAGTGAGAAAAGACGTTTTAGAGCATTTCTGAGCAAGATTTCGTTGCATGAGGCAAGATGCATAATAACACTTTTGGCGTTCATAGAAGGCCTAAACGAAGCGTTTCATGCACTGAGGCTCTAACTAAATGTGATATTCATAAATCTTCTAACACTTCAAGAAGTCTCTTTCTGTATTGTAAATAACATTCCTTTAATGCATCTGAAATATTTTTAATATGAGTCAGCCTTATTCATGAAACTGCATATACTAACGTTTTCTGAGTGAGAAAAGACGTTTTAGAGCATTTCTGAGCAAGAGTTCGTTTCATGAGGCAAGATGCATAAAAACACTTTCGGCGTTCATAGAAGGCCTAAACGAAGCGTTTCATGCACTGAGGCTCTAACTAAATGTGATATTCATAAAACTTCTAACACTTCAAGAAGTGTCTTTCTGTATTGCAAATGACATTCCTTTCATGTATATGAAACAATTTTAACGTGGGTCAGCTTTATTCATGAAACTGCATATACTAACGTTTTCTGAGTGAGAAAAGACGTTTTAGAGCATTTCTGAGCAAGATTTCGTTGCATGAGGCAAGATGCATAAAAAAACTTTTGGCGATCCTAGAAGGCCTTATATGAGCGTTTCATGCACTGAGGCTCTAACTAAATGTGATATTCATAAATCTTCTTACACATCAAGAAGTGTCTTTCTATTTTGCAAATAACATTCCTTTCATGTATATGAAACTTTTTTAATGTGGGTCAGCTTTATTCATGAAACTGCATATACTAACGTTTTCTGAGTGAGAAAAAACGTTTTAGAGCATTTCTGAGCAAGACATCGTTTCATGAGACAAGATGCATAAAAACACTTTTGGCGTTCCTAGAAGGCCTAAACGAAGCGTTTCATGCACTGAGGCTCTAACTAAATGTGATATTCATAAAACTTCTAACACTTCAAGAAGTGTCTTTCTGTATTGCAAATAACATTCCTTTCATGTATATGACACATTTTTAACGTGGGTCAGCTTTATTCATGAAACTGCATATACTAACGTTTTCTGAGTGAGAAAAGACGTTTTAGAGCATTTCTGAGCAAGATTTCGTTGCATGAGGCAAGATGCATAAAAACACTTTTGGCGATCCTAGAAGGCCTTATATGAACGTTTCATGCACTGGGGCTCTAACTAAATGTGATATTCATAAAACTTCTAACACTTCAAGAAGTGACTTTCTGTATTGAAAATAACATTCCTTTCATGTATATGAAACATTTTTAACGTGGGTCAGCTTTATTCATGAAACTGCATATACTAACGTTTTCTGAGTGAGAAAAAACGTTTTAGAGCATTTCTGAGCAAGACTTCGTTTCATGAGACAAGATGCATAAAAACACTTTTGGCGTTCCTAGATGGCCTTATATGAGCGTTTCATGCACTGAGGCTCTAACTAAATGTGATATTCATAAATCTTTTTACACATCAAGAAGTGTCTTTCTGTATTGCAAATAACATTCCTTTCATGTATATGAAACTTTTTTAATGTGGGTCAGCTTTATTCATGAAACTGCATATACTAACGTTTTCTGAGTGAGAAAAGACGTTTTAGAGCATTTCTGAGCAAGAGTTCGTTTCATGAGTCAAGATGCATAAAAACACTTTTGGCGTTCCTAGAAGGCCTTATATGAGCGTTTCATGCACTGAGGCTCTAACTAAATGTGATATTCATAAAACTTATAACACTTCAAGAAGTCTCTTTCTGTATTGCAAATAACATTCCTTTAATGCATCTGAAATATTTTTAATATGGGTCAGCCTTATTCATGAAACTGCATATACTAACGTTTTCTGAGTGAGAAAAAACGTTTTAGAGCATTTCTGAGCAAGACTTCGTTTCATGAGACAAGATGCATAAAAACACTTTTGGCGTTCCTAGGAGGCCTTATATGGCGTTCATGCACTTTTTGAGGCTCTAACTAAATGTGATATTCCTTAAATCTTCTAACACTTCAAGAAGTCTCTTTTCTATTGTAAAATAACATTTCTTTGCATGTATGAAACTTTTTTAATATGGGTCAACTTTATTCGTAAACTGCATATGCCGCGTTTTCTGGAAGACGTTTAAGAGCATTTTCTGAGCAAGAGTTAGTTCATGAGGCAAGATGCATAAAAACACTTTTAGTTCATAGAAGGCCTAAGCGAAGTGTTTCGTGCACTGAGCTCTAACTAAATGTGATATTTATAAAGGCTTTTATAACCTTCAAGAAGTCTCTTTCTGTACAAATATACATTTCCTTTAATGCATCTGAAATGGCCTTGTATGGGTCGGCCTTATTCATGAAACTGCATACATACTAACGTTTTTCTGAGTGAGAGAAAAGAGCGTTTTTAGAGCATTTCTGAGTAAGACTTCGTTTCATGAGACAAGATGCATACAAAAACATGTTTGGCGTTCCTAGAAGGCCTTATATGGCGTTTCATGCACTGAGGCTCTAACTAAATGTGATATTCATAAAAGAGCTTCCGCACTTCAAAGTGTCTTTCTGTATACAAATGACATTTCCTTTCATGTATATGAAACATTTTTAGCGATGGGTCAGCTTTATTCATGAAACTGCATGTTTCTGGAAGGTGAAGAAATCGTTTTAGAGCATTTCTGAGCAAGATTCGTTGCATGAGGCAAGATGCATAATGTATTGAGTCGGCTCTTGTCCTAACTATCAGCTTACCCGTCGGTGTCGCCGCCCCTTACCAAGGCTCCCGGCCCAAAGTGGGCGTGTGGGAGGAGGAGGGGCGCTGAAACATCCAGGTCTGGCGGCGTGTGATGAGGCACACCTGATGTGAATGAAGCCTCATCACCGCTGCTGTTAAAATGCCGAGCGCGCCTCTCCTCAGGAGACCGGTCTCTTCCCCGTGCATGCACGCTGGTGTCCTCGTGGGTCCAGGAAGGGCGCGTTGAGGGACGAGCGCCGCCGATGTGATGGACGAGCTGCCGGACCCGTGGGTCCGAGTGCGAGCCGCATAGAATGGCTGCGGGCCAGGATGCCGGGCCTTCTAACCCGCCGAGGAAGTGCCGCCGCTAAGGAATGGATGAAGCCGCTAAAGGAAGCCGCTACCCGTCATATTGCCGCGGACCCCTCCGGGGAGCAAGTGCGGCCGCCGGACTCCGCCCCTTACCTGGACCCTTCCCTTCTGAACACTGCCCCTCCTTCACGGAACCCCGTCACGTCGAGGACACCAGATCCCCCTTTTATTTTGGACACTTTTCCCCGTTTTGGACACGTTCTGTTTTATTGTTTAATAAAAACCTCTCCGAGGCCTGACGTCACGCCCACTGTGTCTGTCGCTTTGCTCCGCACCCGTGACAATAAAAACACTTTTGGCGTTCCTAGAAGGCCTAAACGAAGCGTTTCATGCACTGAGGCTCTAACTAAATGTGATATTCATAAAACTTCTAACACTTCAAGAAGTGTCTTTCTGTATTGCAAATAACATTCCTTTCATGTATATGAAACATTTTTAACGTGGGTCAGCTTTATTCATGAAACTGCATATACTAACGTTTTCTGAGTGAGAAAAGACGTTTTAGAGCATTTCTGAGTAAGACTTCGTTTCATGAGACAAGATGCATAAAAACACGTTTGGCGTTCCTAGAAGGCCTTATATGAGCGTTTCATGCACTGGGGCTCTAACTAAATGTGATATTCATAAATCTTCTAACACTTCAAGAAGTCTCTTTCTGTATTGTAAATAACATTCCTTTAATGCATCTGAAATATTTTTAATATGAGTCAGCCTTATTCATGAAACTGCATATACTAACGTTTTCTGAGTGAGAAAATACGTTTTAGAGCATTTCTGAGCAAGATTTAGTTGCATGAGGCAAGATGCATGAAAAAACTTTTGGCGTTCATAGAAGGCCTAAACGAAGCGTTTCATGCACTGAGGCTCTAACTAAATTTGATATTCATAAAACTTCTAACACTTCAAGAAGTCTCTTTCTGTATTGCAAATAACATTCCTTTAATGCATCTGAAATATTTTTAATATGGGTCAGCCTTATTCATGAAACTGCATATACTAACGTTTTCTGAGTGAGAAAAGACGTTTTAGAGCATTTCTGAGTAAGACTTCGTTTCATGAGACAAGATGCATAAAAACACTTTTGGCGTTCATAGAAGGCCTAAACGAAGCGTTTCATGCACTGAGGCTCTAACTAAATGTTGATATTAATAAAACTTCTAACACTTCAAGAAGTGTCTTTCTGTATTGCAAATAACATTCCTTTCATGTATATGAAACATTTTTAATGTGGGTCAGCCTTATTCATGAAACTGCATATACTAACGTTTTCTCAGTGAGAAAAGACGTTTTAGAGCATTTCTGAGCAAGATTTCGTTTCATGAGGCAAGATGCATAAAAACACTTTTGGCGTTCATAGAAGGCCTAAACGAAGCGTTTCATGCACTGAGGCTCTAACTAAATTTGATATTCATAAAACTTCTAACACTTCAAGAAGTCTCTTTCTGTATTGCAAATAACATTCCTTTAATGCATCTGAAATATTTTTAATATGGGTCAGCTTTATTATGAAACTGCATATACTAACGTTTTCTGAGTGAGAAAAGACGTTTTAGAGCATTTCTGAGTAAGACTTCGTTTCATGAGACAAGATGCATAAAAACACTTTTGGCGTTCATAGAAGGCCTAAACGAAGCGTTTCATGCACTGAGGCTCTAACTAAATGTGATATTCATAAAACTTGTAATACTTCAAGAAGTGTCTTTCTGTATTGCAAATAACATTCCTTTCATGTATATGAAACATTTTTAACGTGGGTCAGCTTTATTCATGAAACTGCATATACTAACGTTTTCTGAGTGAGAAAAGACGTTTTAGAGCATTTCTGAGCAAGATTTCGTTGCATGAGGCAAGATGCATAAAAAAACTTTTGGCGATCCTAGAAGGCCTTATATGAGAGTTTCATGCACTGAGGCTCTAACTAAATGTGATATTCATAAATCTTCTTACATTGCTAAGAGTGTCATTCTAAGGCTGTGGAAAACAGAAACTGTTCCTCAGTTTAAGACCTGGTTGACCTATATTACTGGAATATTGCACATGGAAAGAGTCCGGTATGGCGTTATGGGTAATCTAGATAAATTTTATAGTATATGGCAACCATTTTTAGACCATCTGGACAAATCTAATGTTATTTAAACCAGTAATATAATGCTTAGTATGCTGTCTGCCCCCCTTTGAGTGCTTTTCTTTTCATTTGAAACTGCCAATATGCCCTGATTACCCTTAAAAGTCATTTTTTTTTTTATTTTGTTTTATTTTATTATTTTTTTATTACTATTATTCTTGTATTTTTTATGTATTTTGTTGTTTTTTGGTTTGGTGTTTGTTATGCAATGTAAAACTAATAAAAATATTATTAAAAAAAATAAATCTTCTTACACATCAAGAAGTGTCTTTCTGTTTTGCAAATAACATTCCTTTCATGTATATGAAACTTTTTTAATGTGGGTCAGCTTTATTCATGAAACTGCATATACTAACGTTTTCTGAGTGAGAAAAAACGTTTTAGAGCATTTCTGAGCAAGACTTCGTTTCATGAGACAAGATGCATAAAAACACTTTTGGCATTCCTAGAAGGCCTTATATGAGCATTTCATGCACTGAGGCTCTAACTAAATGTGATATTCATAAATCTTCTAACACATCAAGAAGTGTCTTTCTGTATTGCAAATAACATTCCTTTCATATATATGAAATATTTTTAATGTGGGTCAGCCTTATTCATGAAACTGCATATACTAACGTTTTCTGAGTGAGAAAAGACGTTTTAGAGCATTTCTGAGCAAGATTTCGTTTCATGAGACAAGAAGCATAAAAACACGTTTGGCGTTCCTAGAAGGCCTTATATGAGCGTTTCATGCACTGAGGCTCTAACTAAATTTGATATTCATAAAACTTCTAACACTTCAAGAAGTGTATTTCTGTATTGCAAATAACATTTATTTCATGTATATGAAACATTTTTAATGTGGGTCAGCTTTATTCATGAAACTGCATATGGTAACCTTTTCTGAGTGAGAAAAGACGTTTTAGAGCATTTCTGAGCAAGACTTCGTTTCATGAGGCAAGATGTATAAAAACACTTTTGGCGTTCATAAAAGGCCTAAACGAAGCGTTTCATTCACTGAGGCTCTAACTAAATGTGATATTCATAAAACTTCTAACACTTCAAGAAGTGTCTTTCTGTATTGCAAATGACATTCCTTTCATGTATATGAAACATTTTTAACGTGGGTCAGCTTTATTCATGAAACTGCATATACTAACGTTTTCTGAGTGAGAAAAGACGTATTAGAGCATTTCTGAGCAAAATTTCGTTGCATGAGGCAAGATGCATAAAAAAACTTTTGGCGATCCTGGAAGGCCTTATATGAGCGTTTCATGCACTGAGGCTCTAACTAAATGTGATGTTCATAAATCTTCTAACACTTCAAGAAGTGTCTTTCTGTATTGCAAATAACATTCCTTTCATGTATATGAAATATTTTTAATGTGGGTCAGCCTCATTCATGAAACTGCATATACTAACGTTTTCTGAGTGAGAAAAGACGTTTTAGAGCATTTCTGAGCAAGATTTCGTTGCATGAGGCAAGATGCATAATAACACTTTTGGCGTTCATAGAAGGCCTAAACGAAGCGTTTCATGCACTGAGGCTCTAACTAAATGTGATATTCATAAATCTTCTAACACTTCAAGAAGTGTCTTTCTGTATTGCAAATAACATTCCTTTCATGCATCTGAAATATTTTTAATGTGGGTCAGCCTTATTCATGAAACTGCATATACTAACGTTTTCTGAGTGAGAAGACGTTTGGGAGCATCCTACAGAGCAAGAGTTAAGTTTCATGAGGGCAGATGCATAAAAACACTTTTGAAGCGTTCCTAGAAGGCCCTGGCGAATTTCATGCACTACAGGGCTCTAACTAAATGTGATATTCATAAAACTTCTAACACTTCAAGAAGTGTCTTTCTGTATTGCAAATGACATTCCTTTCACGTATATGAAACATTTTTAACGTGGGTCAGCTTTATTCATGAAACTGCATATACTAACGTTTTCTGAGTGAGAAAAGACGTTTTAGAGCATTCCTGAGCAAGATTTCGTTGCATGAGGCAAGATGCATAAAAAAACTTTTGGCGATCCTAGAAGGCCTAAACGAAGCGTTTCATGCACTGAGGCTCTAACTTAATGTGATATTCATAAATCTTCTAACACTTCAAGAAGTGTCTTTCTGTATTGCAAATGGCATTCCTTTCATGTATATGAAACATTTTTAACGTGGGTCAGCTTTATTCATGAAACTGCATATACTAACGTTTTCTGAGTGAGAAAAGACGTTTTAGAGCATTTCTGATCAAGATTTCGTTCCATGAGGCAAGATGCATAAAAACACTTTTGGTGATCCTAGAAGGCCTTATATGAGCGTTTCATGCACTGGGGCTCTAACTAAATGTGATATTCGCGAAACTTCTAACACTTCAAAGTGTCTTTCTGTATTACAAATAACATTCCTTTACCATGTATATGACGTTTTAGCATTAAGGTCAGCTTTATTCATGGAAACTGCATATATATATATAGCGTTTTCTGAGTCAGAAAATACGTTTTAGAGCATTTCTGAGCAAGATTTCGTTGCATGAGGCAAGATGCATAAAAAAACTTTTGGCGATCCTAGAAGGCCTTATATGAGCGTTTCATGCACTGAGGCTCTAACTAAATGTGATATTCATAAATCTTCTTACACATCAAGAAGTGTCTTTCTATTTTGCAAATAACATTCCTTTCATGTATATGAAACTTTTTTAATGTGGGTCAGCTTTATTCATGAAACTGCATATACTAACGTTTTCTGAGTGAGAAAAGACGTTTTAGAGCATTTTTGAGTAAGAATTCGTTTCATGAGACAAGATGCATAAAAACACTTTTGGCGTTCCTAGAAGTCCTTATATGAGCGTTTCATGCACTGAGGCTCTAACTAAATGTGATATTCATAAATCTTCTTACACATCAAGAAGTGTCTTTCTGTATTGCAAATAACATTCCTTTAATGCATCTGAAATATTTTTAATGTGGGTCAGCCTTATTCATGAAACTGCATATACTAACTTTTTCTGAGTGAGAAAAGACGTTTTAGAGCATTTCTGAGCAAGAGTTCGTTTCATGAGGCAAGATGCATAAAAACACTTTTGGCGTTCCTAGAAGGCCTTATAGGAGCGTTTCATGCACTGAGGCTCTAACTAAATGTGATATTAATAAAACTTCTAACACTTCAAGAAGTGTCTTTCTGTATTGCAAATGACATTCCTTTCATGTATATGAAAGTTTTTTAATGTGGGTCAGCTTTATTCATGAAACTGCATATGCTAACCTTTTCTGAGTGAGAAAAGACGTTTTAGAGCATATCTGAGCAAGACTTCGTTTCATGAGGCAAGATGCATAAAAACACTTTTGGCGTTCATAGAAGGCCTAAACGAAGCGTTTCATGCACTGAGGCTTTAACTACATGTGATATTCATAAAACTTCTAACACTTCAAGAAGTGTCTTTCTGTATTGCAAATGACATTCCTTTCATGTATATGAAACATTTTTAATGTGGGTCAGCTTTATTCATGAAACTGCATATACTAACGTTTTCTGAGTGAGAAAACACGTTTTAGAGCATTTCTGAGCAAGACTTCGTTTCATGAGACAAGATGCATAAAAACACTTTTGGCGTTCCTAGAAGGCCTTATATGAGCGTTTCATGCACTGAGGCTCTAACTAAATGTGATATTCATAAATCTTCTAACACTTCAAGAAGTCTCTTTCTGTATTGTAAATAACATTCCTTTCATGTATATGAAACTTTTTTAATGTGGGTCAGCTTTATTCATGAAACTGCATATACTAACGTTTTCTGAGTGAGAAAAGACGTTTTAGAGCATTTCTGAGCAAGAGTTCGTTTCATGAGGCAAAATGCAGAAAAACACTTTTGGCGTTCCTAGAATGCCTAAACGAAGCGTTTCATGCACTGAGGCTCTAACTAAATTTGATATTCATAAAACTTCTAACACTTCAAGAAGTCTCTTTCTGTATTGCAAATAACATTCCTTTAATGCATCTGAAATATTTTTAATATGGGTCAGCCTTATTCATGAAACTGCATATACTAACGTTTTCTGAGTGAGAAAAGACATTTTAGAGAATTTCTGAGTAAGACTTCGTTTCATGAGACAAGATGCATAAAAACACTTTTGGCGTTCCTAGAAGGCCTAAACGAAGCGTTTCATGCACTGAGGCTCTAAACTAAATGTGATATTAATAAAACTTCTAACACTTCAAGAAGTGTCTTTCTGTATTGCAAATAACATTCCTTTAATGCATCTGAAACACTTTTAATGTGGGTCAGCTTTATTCATGAAACTGCATATACTAACGTTTTCTGAGTGAGAAAAGACGTTTTAGAGCATTTCTGAGCAAGATTTCGTTGCATGAGGCAAGATGCATAAAAAAACTTTTGGCGATCCTAGAAGGCCTTATATGAGAGTTTCATGCACTGAGGCTCTAACTAAATGTGATATTCATAAATCTTCTTACATTGCTAAGAGTGTCATTCTAAGGCTGTGGAAAACAGAAACTGTTCCTCAGTTTAAGACCTGGTTGACCTATATTACTGGAATATTGCACATGGAAAGAGTCCGGTATGGCGTTATGGGTAATCTAGATAAATTTTATAGTATATGGCAACCATTTTTAGACCATCTGGACAAATCTAATGTTATTTAAACCAGTAATATAATGCTTAGTATGCTGTCTGCCCCCCTTTGAGTGCTTTTCTTTTCATTTGAAACTGCCAATATGCCCTGATTACCCTTAAAAGTCATTTTTTTTTTTATTTTGTTTTATTTTATTATTTTTTTATTACTATTATTCTTGTATTTTTTATGTATTTTGTTGTTTTTTGGTTTGGTGTTTGTTATGCAATGTAAAACTAATAAAAATATTATTAAAAAAAATAAATCTTCTTACACATCAAGAAGTGTCTTTCTGTTTTGCAAATAACATTCCTTTCATGTATATGAAACTTTTTTAATGTGGGTCAGCTTTATTCATGAAACTGCATATACTAACGTTTTCTGAGTGAGAAAAAATGTTTTAGAGCATTTCTGAGAAAGACTTCGTTTCATTAGACAAGATGCATAAAAACACTTTTGGCGTTCCTAGAAGGCCTTATATGAGCGTTTCATGCACTGAGGCTCTAACTAAATGTGATATTCATAAATCTTCTAACACTTCAAGAAGTCTCTTTCTGTATTGCAAGTAACATTCCTTTAATGCATCTGAAATATTTTTAATATGGGTCAGCCTTATTCATGAAACTGCATATACTAACGTTTTCTGAGTGAGAAAAGACTTTTTAGAGCATTTCTGAGTAAGACTTCGTTTCATGAGACAAGATGCATAAAAACACGTTTGGCGTTCCTAGAAGGCCTTATATGAGCGTTTCATGCACTGAGGCTCTAACTAAATTTGATATTCATAAAACTTCTAACACTTCAAGAAGTGTATTTCTGTATTGCAAATAACATTTATTTCATGTATATGAAACATTTTTAATGTGGGTCAGCTTTATTCATGAAACTGCATATGGTAACCTTTTCTGAGTGAGAAAAGACGTTTTAGAGCATTTCTGAGCAAGACTTCGTTTCATGAGGCAAGATGTATAAAAACACTTTTGGCGTTCATTGAAGGCCTAAACGAAGCGTTTCATGCACTGAGGCTCTAACTAAATGTGATATTCATAAATCTTCTAACACTTCAAGAAGTGTCTTTCTGTATTGCAAATCACATTCCTTTCATGTATATGAAACATTTTTAACGTGGGTCAGCTTTATTCATGAAACTGCATATACTAACGTTTTCTGAGTGAGAAAAGACGTTTTAGAGCATTTCTGAGCAAGAGTTCGTTTCATGAGGCAAGATGTATAAAAACACCTTTGGCGTTCATAGAAGGCCTAAGCGAAGCGTTTCATGCACTGAGGCTCTAACTAAATGTGATATTCATAAATCTTCTAACACTTCAAGAAGTGTCTTTCTGTATTGCAAATAACATTCCTTTCATGTATATGAAACATTTTTAATGTGGGTCAGCCTTATTCATGAAACTGCATATACTAACGTTTTCTGAGTGAGAAAAGACGTTTTAGAGCATTTCTGAGTAAGAGTTCGTTTCATGAGCCAAGATGCATAAAAACACTTTTGGCGTTCCTAGAAGGCCTTATATGAACGTTTCATGCACTGAGGCTCTAACTAAATTTGATATTCATAAATCTTCTAACACATCAAGAAGTGTCTTTCTGTATTGCAAATAACATTCCTTTCATGTATATGAAACATTTTTAATGTGGGTCAGCTTTATTCATGAAACTGCATATACTAACCTTTTCTGAGTGAGAAAAGACTTTTTAGAGCATTTCTGAGCAAGATTTCGTTGCATGAGTCAAGATGCATAAAAACACTTTTGGCGATCCTAGAAGGCCTTATATGAGCGTTTCATGCTCTGAGGCTCTAACTAAATGTGATAATAAA
>VONZ01003525.1:0-20107 GCA_012976165.1 Labeo catla
GGTAATGCACTATTACCTTACACCCAATTTTGAAGTAAAACATGTAGATTAGAACATTCAAACACACTGTTGATTGTTTACCATTTTATTCAATGTACTTGTAATTTTAAATAGTTATGCTTAACGTTCTGCTTATATACAGTTCCTGCTCTTTTTGCTTTTTCAGCTAAATCGAGGATGCAAATCTCAATACCCACTTACATTCCTGAGGTCAATTGTCACAGGTTTTTGGTGAGAAACGTTTACTTGATTTTGACATTATTAATTTGCTGTAAAAATGAATATGCAAACTTTACAGCTGTAAAAATAATTCTTTAAATATATGTTAAATATGCCTAAGAAGTAACAACTTCCATTACCATTTTATTATTGATTGATTGATTGAAGTGCATAATTCGTAAAAAAATAAGATATTCTACATATTACATTGATTTTAACCACTTTTAATTATATGACTCGATTGGTCATATAATCATTGAATAAATTGTCAGTTATTAAAGCTGTGTATTGTGCAAAAAATAAAAAATAAATGGTGCAATCCTGAACATAATTGCAAAACTGCCCCACCAGTGAACCCCATACTACACAATTACACAGCATTACAGCAAATGGAAAGGATAATTTTAAAATAACAGTACTCTTTTCCCTTTAGGCCTGGTTCTGTAGGTGTGAGCAGTCAGATAATTTTTGAAAATCAGAATGTGGTTCCCAGCACAGCAGACATGGCAGAATCACTGACAGAAACATTAAGCTCATCCTCTCTAAATGTAATCACATCCAGTATTGTTGCAAGTGAGTAATACATTCTGTTTTAAAATTTTCTCAGATCTGAAGGTCATATTTCTTGAAGCCAAATAAAATATATATACAGTATACATATAACATGTTTCCAAAATAAATGTAATAGAGTATGATTATGAAAATATTACTTGTTTACTATAAATCAAGTGTATGTTTATACCAATAAAATAGGTTCTCGAACTGAAGACACCACAACTGAGAAGACATCAACAACTCAAGAAAGCATGTATCTTTTCACAACCTCAGAAACTGAACAAACAACAACTTCTCAGGACTTAAAGTATACAACCTACAAAACAAGTGTAACAGAACCCATTGTGACCAATGGACTTACAAGTACACTAGCTGTGACAACAATGCAAGTAACAATGAGCAATGCACCAGATATAACAACTGAAAAGCAAGCAACAACAACTGAAAGAACAACACTTCAGCCAACAATGCAATCAACAACTTTTAAGACATCATTATTTACAGTGCATGAGACTACAACAGTACCAGTCCATTCCACTGAACAGACAACTAGTATACCAACTGAGTCAGCAATGAAATCAACAGATATGAATTCTGCAGCTAAAACAACTGAAAAGGGAACAACAACTCTTGAGATAACAACTATAACCAAACCAGACACAACCATTGGGATTGTCACTACAAAACAAGCTGAGATAACAACGCAATCAACAAGCATTAGCACATCTGCAGATACAACAACTGAACAGAAAGAAACAACTGAACAAAGCACCAGTGCTTTTCCTACATCCTCAACCGATGCACCAAGAACAACTGATGAGCTATCAACTGCTATAAATCACAAGCCAGCAAGTACAACAGAACCAATCATAACAACAACACAGTCAAAAAGTGCAAGCACTTTTGCAGCCACAACACCTGAGATGACAACTACTGGACAGGAAACTAGTACAACTACTGAGATAACAGGGCAATCAACAAGTATAAGTGATAAAACAACTGAAAATCCATCAACAAAAAGCACCAACCTTCTGCCAACAACCACAGCCAGTGTTCAAATAACAACTGGTGAGCCATCAACATCTACAGTCCATGAGACAGCAACTGCATCTGAATCATTCACTTCCACTGGACCAGCAAGTACTAAACCTGAGATGAAAAAAATGCAAACAACTACAAGAAATACTCCAGAAATAACAAGTGGAAAAATAAAACCAACAACTGCTCAAGAAAGCACAACAGTTTTTCCACAAACCATGACCAGTGATCAAATAACAACTGGTGAGTCAGTAACACTTTCAGTTCACAAAACAACAGCTGTAACTGAACCGATCACAACCACTGACCTGACCTCTAGAAGAGCAGCAGAGACAACACTGCAATCAACAAGTATAACAAATGGTCAAGAAATGACTAGTGAACCATTAATCCATGAGGAAACAACTGTAAAACCACCACTGACTACAACTACTGCACAGGAAACTACTGCAACTGTTGAGATAACAATGCAATCAACAAGTGCAAGTAGTCCTCCTGATACAACAACTGAAAAAACAACAACAAAGCCCTCAAAAAGCACCAACCCTCTGCCAACAACCGCAGCCAGTGTTCAAATAACAACTGGTGAGCCATCGACATCTACAGTCCATAAGACAACAACTGCATCTGAATCAATTACTTCCACTGGACCAGCAACAAGTACTGCACCTGAAACGAAAACGCAAACAACTTCAGGAAATACTCCAGATATAACAACTGGAAATTCAAAACCAACAACAGCTCAAGAAAGCACCACAGTTTTTCCACAAACCATGACCAGTGTTCAAATAACAACTGGTGAGCCATTAACACTTTCTGTTCACAAAACAACAACTGTAACTGAACCGATCACAACTAATGAATTGACCTCTAGAAGACCAGCAGAGACAACAATTATGAAGAATCGTCAAGAAACAACTTTGGAACCATTAACATCTTCAATCCATGAGACAACAACTGTTATGCCAACAGCATGGACTCAACAAAGCACTGTTCTTTTTCCAACATCCTCAGTTAGTGTTAAAATAACTAGTGAGGAGTCATTAACATCTACAAGCCATGACAGAGCAACAGTAACAGTTCCAGATACAACTAATAGGTTTACAGATACACCAGTCGTGATACTACCTACAGCCTCGCAAGACCAAGTAACTAGCTCAGTATCTACAGTGGAACAAACCACCACTACCCATTTGACCACTAACACCCTAGCATCGCTTGATCTTGATCCCCCCAAAGAGAATGAGGGGTATATTACCCTACAGTTTCGCTTAAATCTGGATTTCATACAAGATTATTATGACAAAACAACTTATAAATATAAAGAATTGGAAAGAGAAGTAACAACTGAGGTAATGCACTATTACCTTACACCCAATTTTGAAGTAAAACATGTAGATTAGAACATTCAAACACACTGTTGATTGTTTACCATTTTATTCAATGTACTTGTAATTTTAAATAGTTATGCTTAACGTTCTGCTTATATACAGTTCCTGCTCTTTTTGCTTTTTCAGCTAAATCGAGGATGCAAATCTCAATACCCACTTACATTCCTGAGGTCAATTGTCACAGGTTTTTGGTGAGAAACGTTTACTTGATTTTGACATTATTAATTTGCTGTAAAAATGAATATGCAAACTTTACAGCTGTAAAAATAATTCTTTAAATATATGTTAAATATGCCTAAGAAGTAACAACTTCCATTACCATTTTATTATTGATTGATTGATTGAAGTGCATAATTCGTAAAAAAATAAGATATTCTACATATTACATTGATTTTAACCACTTTTAATTATATGACTCGATTGGTCATATAATCATTGAATAAATTGTCAGTTATTAAAGCTGTGTATTGTGCAAAAAATAAAAAATAAATGGTGCAATCCTGAACATAATTGCAAAACTGCCCCACCAGTGAACCCCATACTACACAATTACACAGCATTACAGCAAATGGAAAGGATAATTTTAAAATAACAGTACTCTTTTCCCTTTAGGCCTGGTTCTGTAGGTGTGAGCAGTCAGATAATTTTTGAAAATCAGAATGTGGTTCCCAGCACAGCAGACATGGCAGAATCACTGACAGAAACATTAAGCTCATCCTCTCTAAATGTAATCACATCCAGTATTGTTGCAAGTGAGTAATACATTCTGTTTTAAAATTTTCTCAGATCTGAAGGTCATATTTCTTGAAGCCAAATAAAATATATATACAGTATACATATAACATGTTTCCAAAATAAATGTAATAGAGTATGATTATGAAAATATTACTTGTTTACTATAAATCAAGTGTATGTTTATACCAATAAAATAGGTTCTCGAACTGAAGACACCACAACTGAGAAGACATCAACAACTCAAGAAAGCATGTATCTTTTCACAACCTCAGAAACTGAACAAACAACAACTTCTCAGGACTTAAAGTATACAACCTACAAAACAAGTGTAACAGAACCCATTGTGACCAATGGACTTACAAGTACACTAGCTGTGACAACAATGCAAGTAACAATGAGCAATGCACCAGATATAACAACTGAAAAGCAAGCAACAACAACTGAAAGAACAACACTTCAGCCAACAATGCAATCAACAACTTTTAAGACATCATTATTTACAGTGCATGAGACTACAACAGTACCAGTCCATTCCACTGAACAGACAACTAGTATACCAACTGAGTCAGCAATGAAATCAACAGATATGAATTCTGCAGCTAAAACAACTGAAAAGGGAACAACAACTCTTGAGATAACAACTATAACCAAACCAGACACAACCATTGGGATTGTCACTACAAAACAAGCTGAGATAACAACGCAATCAACAAGCATTAGCACATCTGCAGATACAACAACTGAACAGAAAGAAACAACTGAACAAAGCACCAGTGCTTTTCCTACATCCTCAACCGATGAACCAAGAACAACTGATGAGCTATCAACTGCTATAAATCACAAGCCAGCAAGTACAACAGAACCAATCATAACAACAACACAGTCAAAAGGTGCAAGCCCTTTTGCAGCCACAACACCTGAGATGACAACTACTGGACAGGAAACTAGTACAACTACTGAGATAACAGGGCAATCAACAAGTATAAGTGATAAAACAACTGAAAATCCATCAACAAAAAGCACCAACCTTCTGCCAACAACCACAGCCAGTGTTCAAATAACAACTGGTGAGCCATCAACATCTACAGTCCATGAGACAGCAACTGCATCTGAATCATTCACTTCCACTGGACCAGCAAGTACTAAACCTGAGATGAAAAAAATGCAAACAACTACAAGAAATACTCCAGAAATAACAAGTGGAAAAATAAAACCAACAACTGCTCAAGAAAGCACAACAGTTTTTCCACAAACCATGACCAGTGATCAAATAACAACTGGTGAGTCAGTAACACTTTCAGTTCACAAAACAACAGCTGTAACTGAACCGATCACAACCACTGACCTGACCTCTAGAAGAGCAGCAGAGACAACACTGCAATCAACAAGTATAACAAATGGTCAAGAAATGACTAGTGAACCATTAATCCATGAGGAAACAACTGTAAAACCACCACTGACTACAACTACTGCACAGGAAACTACTGCAACTGTTGAGATAACAATGCAATCAACAAGTGCAAGTAGTCCTCCTGATACAACAACTGAAAAAACAACAACAAAGCCCTCAAAAAGCACCAACCCTCTGCCAACAACCGCAGCCAGTGTTCAAATAACAACTGGTGAGCCATCGACATCTACAGTCCATAAGACAACAACTGCATCTGAATCAATTACTTCCACTGGACCAGCAACAAGTACTGCACCTGAAACGAAAACGCAAACAACTTCAGGAAATACTCCAGATATAACAACTGGAAATTCAAAACCAACAACAGCTCAAGAAAGCACCACAGTTTTTCCACAAACCATGACCAGTGTTCAAATAACAACTGGTGAGCCATTAACACTTTCTGTTCACAAAACAACAACTGTAACTGAACCGATCACAACTAATGAATTGACCTCTAGAAGACCAGCAGAGACAACAATTATGAAGAATCGTCAAGAAACAACTTTGGAACCATTAACATCTTCAATCCATGAGACAACAACTGTTATGCCAACAGCATGGACTCAACAAAGCACTGTTCTTTTTCCAACATCCTCAGTTAGTGTTAAAATAACTAGTGAGGAGTCATTAACATCTACAAGCCATGACAGAGCAACAGTAACAGTTCCAGATACAACTAATAGGTTTACAGATACACCAGTCGTGATACTACCTACAGCCTCGCAAGACCAAGTAACTAGCTCAGTATCTACAGTGGAACAAACCACCACTACCCATTTGACCACTAACACCCTAGCATCGCTTGATCTTGATCCCCCCAAAGAGAATGAGGGGTATATTACCCTACAGTTTCGCTTAAATCTGGATTTCATACAAGATTATTATGACAAAACAACTTATAAATATAAAGAATTGGAAAGAGAAGTAACAACTGAGGTAATGCACTATTACCTTACACCCAATTTTGAAGTAAAACATGTAGATTAGAACATTCAAACACACTGTTGATTGTTTACCATTTTATTCAATGTACTTGTAATTTTAAATAGTTATGCTTAACGTTCTGCTTATATACAGTTCCTGCTCTTTTTGCTTTTTCAGCTAAATCGAGGATGCAAATCTCAATACCCACTTACATTCCTGAGGTCAATTGTCACAGGTTTTTGGTGAGAAACGTTTACTTGATTTTGACATTATTAATTTGCTGTAAAAATGAATATGCAAACTTTACAGCTGTAAAAATAATTCTTTAAATATATGTTAAATATGCCTAAGAAGTAACAACTTCCATTACCATTTTATTATTGATTGATTGATTGAAGTGCATAATTCGTAAAAAAATAAGATATTCTACATATTACATTGATTTTAACCACTTTTAATTATATGACTCGATTGGTCATATAATCATTGAATAAATTGTCAGTTATTAAAGCTGTGTATTGTGCAAAAAATAAAAAATAAATGGTGCAATCCTGAACATAATTGCAAAACTGCCCCACCAGTGAACCCCATACTACACAATTACACAGCATTACAGCAAATGGAAAGGATAATTTTAAAATAACAGTACTCTTTTCCCTTTAGGCCTGGTTCTGTAGGTGTGAGCAGTCAGATAATTTTTGAAAATCAGAATGTGGTTCCCAGCACAGCAGACATGGCAGAATCACTGACAGAAACATTAAGCTCATCCTCTCTAAATGTAATCACATCCAGTATTGTTGCAAGTGAGTAATACATTCTGTTTTAAAATTTTCTCAGATCTGAAGGTCATATTTCTTGAAGCCAAATAAAATATATATACAGTATACATATAACATGTTTCCAAAATAAATGTAATAGAGTATGATTATGAAAATATTACTTGTTTACTATAAATCAAGTGTATGTTTATACCAATAAAATAGGTTCTCGAACTGAAGACACCACAACTGAGAAGACATCAACAACTCAAGAAAGCATGTATCTTTTCACAACCTCAGAAACTGAACAAACAACAACTTCTCAGGACTTAAAGTATACAACCTACAAAACAAGTGTAACAGAACCCATTGTGACCAATGGACTTACAAGTACACTAGCTGTGACAACAATGCAAGTAACAATGAGCAATGCACCAGATATAACAACTGAAAAGCAAGCAACAACAACTGAAAGAACAACACTTCAGCCAACAATGCAATCAACAACTTTTAAGACATCATTATTTACAGTGCATGAGACTACAACAGTACCAGTCCATTCCACTGAACAGACAACTAGTATACCAACTGAGTCAGCAATGAAATCAACAGATATGAATTCTGCAGCTAAAACAACTGAAAAGGGAACAACAACTCTTGAGATAACAACTATAACCAAACCAGACACAACCATTGGGATTGTCACTACAAAACAAGCTGAGATAACAACGCAATCAACAAGCATTAGCACATCTGCAGATACAACAACTGAACAGAAAGAAACAACTGAACAAAGCACCAGTGCTTTTCCTACATCCTCAACCGATGAACCAAGAACAACTGATGAGCTATCAACTGCTATAAATCACAAGCCAGCAAGTACAACAGAACCAATCATAACAACAACACAGTCAAAAGGTGCAAGCCCTTTTGCAGCCACAACACCTGAGATGACAACTACTGGACAGGAAACTAGTACAACTACTGAGATAACAGGGCAATCAACAAGTATAAGTGATAAAACAACTGAAAATCCATCAACAAAAAGCACCAACCTTCTGCCAACAACCACAGCCAGTGTTCAAATAACAACTGGTGAGCCATCAACATCTACAGTCCATGAGACAGCAACTGCATCTGAATCATTCACTTCCACTGGACCAGCAAGTACTAAACCTGAGATGAAAAAAATGCAAACAACTACAAGAAATACTCCAGAAATAACAAGTGGAAAAATAAAACCAACAACTGCTCAAGAAAGCACAACAGTTTTTCCACAAACCATGACCAGTGATCAAATAACAACTGGTGAGTCAGTAACACTTTCAGTTCACAAAACAACAGCTGTAACTGAACCGATCACAACCACTGACCTGACCTCTAGAAGAGCAGCAGAGACAACACTGCAATCAACAAGTATAACAAATGGTCAAGAAATGACTAGTGAACCATTAATCCATGAGGAAACAACTGTAAAACCACCACTGACTACAACTACTGCACAGGAAACTACTGCAACTGTTGAGATAACAATGCAATCAACAAGTGCAAGTAGTCCTCCTGATACAACAACTGAAAAAACAACAACAAAGCCCTCAAAAAGCACCAACCCTCTGCCAACAACCGCAGCCAGTGTTCAAATAACAACTGGTGAGCCATCGACATCTACAGTCCATAAGACAACAACTGCATCTGAATCAATTACTTCCACTGGACCAGCAACAAGTACTGCACCTGAAACGAAAATGCAAACAACTACAGGAAATACTCCAGAAATAACAACTGGAAATTCAAAACCAACAACAGCTCAAGAAAGCACCACAGTTTTTCCACAAACCATGACCAGTGTTCAAATAACAACTGGTGAGCCATTAACACTTTCTGTTCACAAAACAACAACTGTAACTGAACCGATCACAACTAATGAATTGACCTCTAGAAGACCAGCAGAGACAACAATTATAAAGAATCGTCAAGAAACAACTTTGGAACCATTAACATCTTCAATCCATGAGACAACAACTGTTATGCCAACAGCATGGACTCAACAAAGCACTGTTCTTTTTCCAACATCCTCAGTTAGTGTTAAAATAACTAGTGAGGAGTCATTAACATCTACAAGCCATGACAGAGCAACAGTAACAGTTCCAGATACAACTAATAGGTTTACAGATACACCAGTCGTGATACTACCTACAGCCTCGCAAGACCAAGTAACTAGCTCAGTATCTACAGTGGAACAAACCACCACTACCCATTTGACCACTAACACCCTAGCATCGCTTGATCTTGATCCCCCCAAAGAGAATGAGGGGTATATTACCCTACAGTTTCGCTTAAATCTGGATTTCATACAAGATTATTATGACAAAACAACATATAAATATAAAGAATTGGAAAGAGAAGTAACAACTGAGGTAATGCACTATTACCTTACACCCAATTTTGAAGTAAAACATGTAGATTAGAACATTCAAACACACTGTTGATTGTTTACCATTTTATTCAATGTACTTGTAATTTTAAATAGGTATGCTTAACATTCTGCTTATATACAGTTCCTGCTCTTTTTGCTTTTTCAGCTAAATCGAGGATGCAAATCTCAATACCCACTTACATTCCTGAGATCAATTGTCACGGGTTTTTGGTGAGAAACGTTTACTTGATTTTGACATTATTAATTTGCTGTAAAAATGAATATGCAAACTTTACAGCTGTAAAAATAATTCTTTAAATATATGTTAAATATGCCTAAGAAGTAACAACTTCCATTACCATTTTATTATTGATTAATTGATTGAAGTGCATAATTCGTAAAAAAAATAAGATATTCTACATATTACATTGATTTTAACCACTTTTAATTATATGACTCGATTGGTCATATAATCATTGAATAAATTGTCAGTTATTAAAGCTGTGTATTGTGCAAAAAAAAAATAAATAAATGGTGCAATCCTGAACATAATTGCAAAACTGCCCCACCAGTGAACCCCATACTACACAATTACACAGCATTACAGCAAATGGAAAGGATAATTTTAAAATAACAGTACTCTTTTCCCTTTAGGCCTGGTTCTGTAGGTGTGAGCAGTCAGATAATTTTTGAAAATCAGAATGTGGTTCCCAGCACAGCAGACATGGCAGAATCACTGACAGAAACATTAAGCTCATCCTCTCTAAATGTAATCACATCCAGTATTGTTGCAAGTGAGTAATACATTCTGTTTTAAAATTTTCTCAGATCTGAAGGTCATATTTCTTGAAGCCAAATAAAATATATATACAGTATACATATAACATGTTTCCAAAATAAATGTAATAGAGTATGATTATGAAAATATTACTTGTTTACTATAAATCAAGTGTATGTTTATACCAATAAAATAGGTTCTCGAACTGAAGACACCACAACTGAGAAGACATCAACAACTCAAGAAAGCATGTATCTTTTCACAACCTCAGAAACTGAACAAACAACAACTTCTCAGGACTTAAAGTATACAACCTACAAAACAAGTGTAACAGAACCCATTGTGACCAATGGACTTACAAGTACACTAGCTGTGACAACAATGCAAGTAACAATGAGCAATGCACCAGATATAACAACTGAAAAGCAAGCAACAACAACTGAAAGAACAACACTTCAGCCAACAATGCAATCAACAACTTTTAAGACATCATTATTTACAGTGCATGAGACTACAACAGTACCAGTCCATTCCACTGAACAGACAACTAGTATACCAACTGAGTCAGCAATGAAATCAACAGATATGAATTCTGCAGCTAAAACAACTGAAAAGGGAACAACAACTCTTGAGATAACAACTGTAACCAAACCAGACACAACCATTGGGATTGTCACTACAAAACAAGCTGAGATAACAACGCAATCAACAAGCATTAGCACATCTGCAGATACAACAACTGAACAGAAAGAAACAACTGAACAAAGCACCAGTGCTTTTCCTACATCCTCAACCGATGCACCAAGAACAACTGATGAGCTATCAACTGCTATAAATCACAAGCCAGCAAGTACAACAGAACCAATCATAACAACAACACAGTCAAAAAGTGCAAGCACTTTTGCAGCCACAACACCTGAGATGACAACTACTGGACAGGAAACTAGTACAACTACTGAGATAACAGGGCAATCAACAAGTATAAGTGATAAAACAACTGAAAATCCATCAACAAAAAGCACCAACCTTCTGCCAACAACCACACCCAGTGTTCAAATAACAACTGGTGAGCCATCAACATCTACAGTCCATGAGACAGCAACTGCATCTGAATCATTCAATTCCACTGGACCAGCAAGTACTAAACCTGAGATGAAAAAAATGCAAACAACTACAAGAAATACTCCAGAAATAACAAGTGGAAAAATAAAACCAACAACTGCTCAAGAAAGCACAACAGTTTTTCCACAAACCATGACCAGTGATCAAATAACAACTGGTGAGTCAGTAACACTTTCAGTTCACAAAACAACAGCTGTAACTGAACCGATCACAACCACTGACCTGACCTCTAGAAGAGCAGCAGAGACAACACTGCAATCAGCAAGTATAACAAATGGTCAAGAAATGACTAGTGAACCATTAATCCATGAGGAAACAACTGTAAAACCAACACTGACTACAACTACTGCACAGGAAACTACTGCAACTGTTGAGATAACAATGCAATCAACAAGTGTAAGTAGTCCTCCTGATACAACAACTGAAAAACCAACAACAAAGGCCCCAAAAAGCACCAACCCTCTGCCAACAACCGCAGCCAGTGTTCAAATAACAAATGGTGAGCCATCGACATCTACAGTCCATAAGACAACAACTGCATCTGAATCAATTACTTCCACTGGACCAGCAACAAGTACTGCACCTGAAACGAAAATGCAAACAACTACAGGAAATACTCCAGAAATAACAAGTGGAAAAATAAAACCAACAACTGCTCAAGAAAGCACAACAGTTTTTCCACAAACCATGACCAGTGATCAAATAACAACTGGTGAGTCAGTAACACTTTCAGTTCACAAAACAACAGCTGTAACTGAACCGATCACAACCACTGACCTGACCTCTAGAAGAGCAGCAGAGACAACACTGCAATCAGCAAGTATAACAAATGGTCAAGAAATGACTAGTGAACCATTAATCCATGAGGAAACAACTGTAAAACCAACACTGACTACAACTACTGCACAGGAAACTACTGCAACTGTTGAGATAACAATGCAATCAACAAGTGTAAGTAGTCCTCCTGATACAACAACTGAAAAACCAACAACAAAGGCCCCAAAAAGCACCAACCCTCTGCCAACAACCGCAGCCAGTGTTCAAATAACAAATGGTGAGCCATCGACATCTACAGTCCATAAGACAACAACTGCATCTGAATCAATTACTTCCACTGGACCAGCAACAAGTACTGCACCTGAAACGAAAATGCAAACAACTACAGGAAATACTCCAGAAATAACAAGTGGAAAAATAAAACCAACAACTGCTCAAGAAAGCACAACAGTTTTTCCACAAACCATGACCAGTGATCAAATAACAACTGGTGAGTCAGTAACACTTTCAGTTCACAAAACAACAGCTGTAACTGAACCGATCACCACCACTGAACTGACTTCTAGAAGACCAGCAGAGACAACACTGCAATCAACAAGTATAAAGAATGGTGAAGAAACAACTTTGGAGCCATTAACATCTTCAATCCATGAGACAACAACTTTTACGCCAACAGTATCAACTCAACAAAGCACTGTTCTTTTGCCAACAACCTCAGTTAGTGTTAAAATAACTACTGAGGAGTCATTAACATCTACAAGCCAAGACAGAGCAACAGTAACAGTTCCAGACACAACCAACAGACTTACAGATACAGCAGCTGTGATGCTACCTACAGCCTCGCAATACCCAATAACTAGTTCAGCAGTTGAACAAACCACTACTACCCATTTCAGCACTACCACCCTAGAACCGCTTGATCTTGATCCCCCCACAGAGAATGAGGGGTATATTAATCTGCAATTTCGCATAAGTCTGGATTTCATACAGGATTATTATGACAAAACAACATATAAATATAAAGAATTGGAAAGAGAAGTAACAACTGAGGTAATGCACTATTACCTTACACCCAATTTTGAAGTAAAACATGTAGATTAGAACATTCAAACATTGCTTTACCATTTTATTCAATGTACTTGCAATTTTAACTATATATAGGTATGCTTAATGTTCTGCTTATATATAATTACTGCTCTTTATTTGCTTTTTCAGCTAAATCGAGGATGCAAATCTCAATACCCACTTACATTCCTGAGATCAATTGTCACTGGTTTTTGGTGAGAAAAGTTAACTTGATTTTGACATTATTAATTTGCTGTTAGAATGAATATGCAAACTTTACAACTGTAAAAATAATTCTTTAAACATGTTAAACATGCCTAAGATCAGTTGCCATGGTTTTAATAGTTATTTAAAAAACACAGATTAATTGATGGATGGACTGACTGATTTATTGCCACCAAGTTGTGAATTATGTAAGTGCGTGATTCATAAAAATGTAATGTCTCAGGGTTAAGTACGTAACCCTCGTTCCCTGATGGAGAGAATGGAGACGTTACATCTTACTTGGGAGCACCAGTCACCTCTGAGTTTAAGCGAAAAGGCCAATGAGATATGGCTCCAAGAATTGGATTTTGCATGCCGAACCACTCTCCCGTACGTACATGTGTATATGCCAAGACGTGTCTCTGCATTCAGTGAGTGGTTCATTGTTGTGGCAAGGGGACATAATGTCTCCGTTCCTTTCTTCAGGTAAAGAGGGATATGTACGTAACTGAGACATTCCCTATCTGTTGGTCACTACGAGTTATGTTGTGATGACATTAGGGGTCCTATGGAAAGTACCGCAACCACTGAACGCCGTTACAACCTGTGGCAATTGAAACAACTCAAAATGTTGACAAGACGCACCATGTCAAAGTAAATGCTATGCATAAATTTACTAACCTTGGTGCCGAGGGGGGCCAATGGTGAGTACATTACAACTGGAGGAGGCCATGCTGCTGTTCCATCCACAAAAATTTCTTAACAGAAGGAATTTCAACCTTCAGGAGAAAGACTGCTTCAGATATTTCTTACTTTTTTTAGCTGGCTAGATGGTCATTTTGGGAAAGTGAGCCTTCCAAGCAGAAGGTTGCTACAGACACCACATTCCAAGATATTATATAGAGATATAATATAGAATTCCAAGATTCCACATATATGCGCAGTCAAGGCTCTGTCCAGGATCCGGAGGCTGCCTGCCTGTTGTATTTAGCATTCCAGCCTGACCTAGATCTGTCATGACAGCAATATGCTGGGACACTCATTCTAAGGGCACTCCTGCCTGTTCGAAAGGCAAGGTCCAACCAGGGGTTGAATGTGCAGCGACACATCAGCATTATGGTCATGTTGAATGTGCAGCGACACATCAGCATTATGGTCATGTGTTGTGTGCCATGGCGGCCATGCCCATATTTGGACTCGGTTGTGTAACCAGTGCTGAAGTGGTCTCATATGAAGCAATCTGGGTGCCATGACCATGGCTGCAGATGCCAAATGCGAGAGATTCTCTGCATGGGGGAGACCTTGCACCTTTCCCAACTGACCTGAAGCCCCAACCAGCTGTGGTGCCAAAGCACCAGGTTCCTGTGATCGCACAACTGTTCTCACAGGCCATGATGAACCAGCTGTCAAGATAGTTGAGGATCCCGATGCACATTTCCCATAGCGGGGAAGGGTGCCCTCCAAGACACATGGGGGCTGGGACAGCCCGAGAGGGGGGGACCTTGTATTGATATGCCTGACCCTCAAATGCCAACCGCAGGAACGGTCTGTGCCGAAGAAGAAACAAGATGTGAAAGTACGTGTCCTTCAGGTCAACCGCTGGAAACAAATCCTGAGGTTCAATACATCTGATGATGCGCTTCTGCATCAACCTCTTAAACGTAAGCATTGAGAAAGCACACATTGTCTCGACCAAGATAAGCCACAGAAGACACTCTTGGACTACCAAGGTGGACATCGCTTTCCAGAGGGACAGCGCTGTGACATTAGTTCTCCGGAGGGTGAAGTTGGTCACCGCACACAGTTCCTGCGTCATCCTTGGGTCAGTACTACCCTTGTGCATTTGTTTTAGTGCCTTGGCTTAGTGGACTTGCAGGATAGCCATGGAATGCAGGGCAGAGGCAGTCTGGTCCACAGAGCTGTAAGCCTTTGGCAGCCAAAGATGCCGTCAGCTTACAGGCTTTGGGCGGGAGACATGGCCGATTCCTTGAGGTGGCGGCATTTTGCGGTCACAAGTGCACCTCAACTGCTTTCTCCACCTGAGGAATGTCAGTGTACCCGTAGCCACCCCACCATCAAAGGTAGTGAGGACAAAGGAAGGCATCGAGTGGCTTCTGGCCGTAAAAGGCGCCTTCCATGACTTCATCACCTCCTCATGCACCTCCGGGAAGAAAGAAACTGGAGCAGAACGTCTGTGGGGACTGGCCTGGTGGATTTGCTCTCACTGTGATTTTCAGATCTCCCAGACCACTAGCCGGTGATCCTTTGCTAGAAGCAGGAAAAGCTGGACGGGTAGTAAAAGAGGGGCCTCTTCACTTCCTAAGAAAGGAGAGACGGGATTGTAGCATTGCCATGGTCATGCATTCACAGTACGGGCATGAGTCATCCACAAAAGTGCCTTCTGTGTTCTGTAATCCAAGTCACAGATGACAGCGGTCGTAACCGTCATCAGAGAAAAGGAAAAGACTGCAACCAAGAGGACACGGACGGATGGCATCTTTAAAAAGATGCAAGCCGTCCACGATTTGCTCTTTTAGGGAAACTGCTCTTTTAGTGCCGAAGTGCACAGGGGAATTAGGCTGTAAACAAGGGGAACACTGCTGAATTTGCCTTCTCACCAACACAAAGAGCATCCGTGGATGCACGCTAGGGATGCACGATATTATCGGACTGATATCGGAATCGGCCGATAATGACTTAAAATGTAAATATCGGCATCGGCCCGATATATAAAATTATGCCGATATGTCTTGCCGATAAGATGAATAAGTCAACTCACATGTGCTAAAGGTGCGCTAGGGATTAGATCATGTCAGCAGTGTGGCTCATTCCTGAAGCAAAGTTTTGACTGAATGAGGAGTAGATTCACTGTTTTGGATTGCTGCGTTTAAACTGAGAATGCATGATGCCTAGCAATAGTGCAGTGGCAGCAGTGGCTATAGGAGAAAGCGCGCCCTTGTTCCATTTGGGATCATTTACTGTTGCCTGTTTCATATCCAGTCACTTGATCGCTAAATGCACATTTAAATGGTTTTATGGTGCTCTTTGTTGTATTTTGAAACACAATGGCTATGTTTGCACATGTCATGATCTGCATTTAAAATAAAAAGTAATTACTGCACGCAGTCAGTGAATTCTCTTTTTCCGGCCGCGCAACGGCAAAACACACTGTTGCTCATATGAAACATGTTTCGTGAATATTATGACACAAGTAAGGTACAAAGCATTCTTTATAAGTTAAATAATTGGTTAGCAGGCAATTGTTAGTAGCGACCATGCTTTTGGATTCATGTCGTTCAAGCCCATACATTTAAAGCCATAAGCGGCTATGTGTCCTGTTTTCCCGGTTGGTCACGAATTGCCACAAACTTAATAATATTTATAGTTTCTTTTTCACAAATCATCACCGTATCACCCTTTAATTTCGCAGGTTTATCTTATCATTTACTTTTAATCCATGTTGTCGTATCTTTTATGGTGGTAAACTGCGGGTGGGAAATAAAAGATTTCGTGGCAATAAATTAAGAATTCGTTAATACGACTTTTTAATTCGTTCCCTTATTTTACAAATTAATAAATTAATAAATCGTAGGAACGAATTAACAAGTTGTAGGAAAGAATTATGTCCTGTTCTGTTCGTGTCCCGCAGCCCTGTCAAAGCGCAGTGCACGGTATAATACAATTATTAGAAATTATAATTAAACATGACTTGAATACATTTCTATTACTTTCTTTCCATGCTGAATGCCTTTATATTGCAGGGCTCTAGACTGATCACAACTGTTACATTTTGGAATTGTTTTTTTTTTTTAAATGTGCAAGTTAAAATTTGACGTGGTCGCATTTGTGCGAGTGCATGATCTGCAGTGCTGAAGCGTCTGCTCCATACAGCGGGAGTTACAGAGTTACAAATCCGTGGCGTATTCAGGATTTCACTGACCACGCGAAGAGTAGTTTTCGTTGTGAGCGCTTCGGGTGTAGAGCCTGGTTTGTATTTGTAGTGTCAGCACCAGCCAGGTGGTGACGGCAAAAATGACGCGACTATTCTGGAAACGATGGGGGACGGAGGATTTGGTATTCGAGTAGCGTAAAAGACCGCTTGTTAAACCAGAGAAGGTAAACATGTTGCTATTCTTGTGCAAAAAAGTGTACTGTTTTGCCAGTAGGTCACGAATTGCGATATAACTTAATATTTTTATTTTCCCAAATCCTTACCGTCTCACCCTTTAATTTCTTAGGTTTATTTTCTTGTCATTCACTTTTAATCCATGTTTTCGTATCTCTTACAGTGATAAATTGTGGGTGGGAAATAAAATATTTCGTTAATACTACATATTAATTCGTTCCCTCATTCTACAAACTAATAAATGAATAAATCGTAGTAACGAATTAAGAAGTTGTAGCAATGAATTCTGTCCTGTTCATGTCCCGCAAGGCACCCTCACAGTCACCCAGGGGTGCGTTTCCCAAAAGCATCGTTAGCTAACTATGGTGGTTAGGTCCATTGAACTCTCTTGGTAACGACGGAACTTGCGACCATGGTTGGTTTTGGGAAACGCACCCCAGTTTAGTTCTACTTTTCTGTTTTCGTTTTGAAATGTTGTATTCAGATTGCGAATTCGAAAGTGAAAGCATCCGAAGGTCGGCTTAAAACATAGCAAAAGTGAACTTAATTCACAAAATTCAGATCATAAATAATGCTAGCCTACTGATGAAAAAGAAGGGATTGAATGTAAACCACTCATTACTATTTATTTAATCCTAACAAATAAGTTATTGTTAAAAACGAACTTTCCAAACAAAATGATATATATCGGTATCGGTATCGGTATCGGCCAAAATGAGATGAAAAAATATCGGCATATCGGATATCGGCAAAAATCCAATATCGTGCATCTCTAATGCACGCTGTCATCTTATGTAGCTGTATGTTTGGGGGAGTGGCTCAATGAAGTCCACTTGCCAATTCTCATTCAAAACTGCCCCACCAACGGAACCCACACTGCACAATTGTACAGCGTCACATTAGATAGTAATCACATTTTTTTAAAACAGTACTCTTTTCCCTTTAGGCCTGGTTCTGTAGGTGTGAGCAGCCAGATAATTTTTGAAAATCAGAATGTCGTTCCCAGCACAACAGATATGGCAGAGTCACTGACAGAAACACTAAGCTCATCCTCTTTAAATGTCATCACATCCAGTATTGTTGCAAGTGAGTAATACATTTTGTTTTAAGAATTTCTAATATCTAAAGGTTATATTTACTGAAGCCTAATGAAATGTATATACAGTACATCTAACATGTTGCGATAATAAATGTAATAAAAGTATGATTTTTAAAATATTAATTGTTTACTATAAAACAAATTAAGTTTATGTTTATACCAATGAAACAGGTTCTCGAATTGAAGACACTACAACTGAGCCAACAACCACTCAAGAAAGCACATATCTTTTCACAGCCTCAGAAACTGTTCAAACAACAACTAATCAAGACTCAATGTATACAACCTACAAAACAAGTGTAAAAGAACCAATTGCAACCAATGGACTTACAACAAGAACACCAGCTGAGACAACACAATTAACAATTGTGAGCAATTCACCAGATACAACATCTACAGCAACAACAGTTGAAAGCACAACACTTCAGCCAACAGTGCAATCAACAACTCAAACTGGTGAGACATCATTATTTACAACTTCTGAGACCACAACAGCACCAATCCATACTACTGAACAGACAACTAGTACACCAAATGAGTCAACAATGAAATCAACAGATATGAATTCTGCAGATAAAACAAATGAAAAGGGAACAACAGTTCTTGAGATGACAACTATAACCAAACCAGACACAACCACTGGAATTGTCACTACAAAACCAGCTGAGATGACAACGCAATCAACAAGCATTAGCACATTTGCATCTACACTTCAAACAACAACCGTTTCGCCTTCAACTTCTACAAGCAATGGTGTGACAACATCTGAAATGCCAATAACAACAACTCAGCAAAGCACTACACTTTTGCCAACATCATCTACCGTTCAAACAACATCCATTTTGCCTTCAACTTCTACAAGCAATGATGCTGTGACAACATCTGAAATGCCAATAACAACAACTCAAAGCACTACGCCTTTGCCAACAACATCATCTACCATTCAAACAACATACATTTTGCCTTCAACTTCTACAAGCAATGGTGTGACAACATCTGAAATGCCACTAACAGCAACATCTGAAATGTTAATGACAACAACTCAAAGCACTACTTTGCCAACATCTGTCTGCAGTTCAAACAGCAACCATTTTTCCCATCAACTTCACAAGCACAAGCCCCAGCGATGCCTTGGCGACATCTGAAATGCCAATAACAACAACTCAAAGCACTACGCTTTTGCCAACAACATAATCTACCATTCAAACAACATCCATTTTGCCTTCAACTTCTACAAGCAATGGTATGACAACATCTGAAATGCCAATAACAACAACTCAACAAAGCACTACACTTTTGCCAACATCATCTACAGTTCAAACAACCGTTTTGCCATCAACTTCTACAAGCACAAGCCATGATGCCGTGACAACATCTGAAATGCCAATAACAACTCAAAGCACTACAGTTTTGCCAACATCATCTACCGTTCAAACAACATCCATTT
>VONZ01003526.1:0-20104 GCA_012976165.1 Labeo catla
CAGTTTCACCAGAATCCATCTGTGATGGAATCTGTGATTCATCAGAGGAAAGTCTACTGCTTCATTCATCTGAGCTTTCAGGAGTTTCTTGCTGCTTTCTTTGTGTTTTACTGCCATGTTGTTGAAAACATGAAATTGCTTAAATTCTTTATGGAGACGTGGTACAGGTTCAATGAAATCTCTCTGTATGAGCTACTACAAGCAGTAGTTATTAAATGTTTAGGGAGTAAAAATGGACACCTGGATCTTTTCCTGCGGTTCCTGCTGGGCATCTCACTTGAGTCCAATCAGAGACTCTTACAAGATCTACTAACACGCACAGTGAACAGTTCAGAGATCATCAAGAGAATCACACAGTAGATTAAAGATTTCATCCAGGGTGATCAACATTTCTCAGCTGACAGATGCATCAATCTGTTCCTCTGTCTGCTGGAAATGAAGGATCAGACTCTGTACAGAGAGATTCAGGAGTTTGTGAAATCAGAGAATCACTCAGTGAGGAAACTCTCTCCTGTTCAATGCTCAACAGTCGCCTACATGTTTCAGATATCAGAGGAGGTGCTGGATGAGTTTGATCCGAGAAAATACAACACATCAGATGAGGGTAGAAGAAGACTGATACCAGCTGTGGTGAACTGCAGAAAAGCTCTGTGAGTATAAATTACTGTAGATAAAACTGAATTTTAGTTCAAGTGAAAATGTTCTTTCTTTTATGAACATCTTTGCAAACATATACCATATTTCAATTTACAGTATTCAATTTATAGTACTCAATGCAGCCATCTTGACAATATAAAGACAAGAACACTTTTCTAATGTGTTTTTTATATTATATATATATATTATATAATATTATTATATAATTTAAAATAAAAAAATAAATATTAAAAAAATTCATCCAAAATACACTCAAACAACTTTTATTAATTATAAAATAAAAAATATTATATTAAAAATATTATTTAAAAAAAACAACTTTCTTTGAAGTCATTGTTCTGTACATTAATGTCCTTCTATTTACATGTATCAACAAAATCATACCACCTTTTTAATACAAATTTAACCCATTTCCAGGAACACATCCTTCTTTAAATTAACGGAAAAGGTGATCTTTTCCATCATATAAATCTCTGTGGTCACATCCAAGAATCCAAGAAAGGCCATTCAGTGATCTAATGGCCTTTCTTGTTCATTTACATGTAATTGCCTACTTACTGGCTTATAAACAACCAAAATATTTTGCTTTCCATAGGTAGATTTTGAGGGCCTGTATTTCTTTCTTGTATTCTTGAATGTCAACACTCCCAAAAAATTACATTTTGGAGTGTTATTACTATAATCAGCCATTTGTATTGATGTTGTAAAATATCTAATAAATGTTTTCCAATGCTTTTCCTTCCAATTTATAGAGCTTGTCAAATTGCATAGAAACTTCCATACAGTTGATCACTCTTCACTGGCTAGACCTTTCCAAGTTCTGTTCAGTCAATTAAATTTGCCACAGGTGAACACTGAAATGTAACATAACTGGCTGCAACATAACTCAACATGAAATATTTCAAGTTTACTGTAACAAGTCACTGTAGTATAAAAAGTTCATTGTAAATTACGCTTCACGTAGCTTATTGCTTTTATGAAACGATTACTGTGTATATCTGCCTGGGTTTAGCAACAACTTGCCATCTCTTTATTGAACCATATTTTATTCTGTGTCATAGACTTGCTTACTGTATTCTCAATGATCAGTGCTGTGAACGTTTGTCTTCAATTCTACAATCATCAAACTCTTCATTGAGAAAGCTGGACCTGAGTCACAGTGATCTGCGGGATTCAGGAGTGAAGATTCTGGCTAATGGACTGAAGAGTTCACACTGTCAACTCAACATACTGAGGTCAGTGATTTTCAGTAATTTGTAATTCTGTCCAGGCACAGTAAATTGACATGTCAATTTTTGCTAATGTAGTGCTTTTCAAAATATGAGGCAGTCATTATTGATTAATTGATAAACAGGAAAGAAACATCAATGAATTGCATGTTTTTTTAAAGCTACATGAGAATAATTGTTCTTTGTTTGTTCTTTCAATTTAGGTTGATATGTTGTAATCTCACTGGTCAGTGTTGTGAAAGTTTGTCTTCATCTCTACAATCATCAAACTCACTGAAAGAGCTGGACATGAGTAACAATGACCTTCAAGATCCAGGAGTGAAGCTTCTGTCTGATGGACTGAGGAGTTCACGCTGTCGACTCAACATACTGAGGTAGGAAAAACAGATAAAGTTTCACTTGGTTATAAATATTAAACATGCCCCCTGTTCTGTTTCTGATCTCCTGGGTCAGCAGATCCCAGGGTGTCTTTTGTCTCAATTTATGATCACAACAAATATAATACTAGCCTAACTAATTTAAAGTTCAAACATTCTAGACAAGTAAACAGTCAATAATAAATTGGCTTTAACCCTCACATTAAACAAATTACAAGCAATGTCACAAATGCAAGAACAAAGATACAACAGTACAGTGCTTTTGAAAACTATATAACTGTATGACGTGAATATACACAAACTTATTTAAAGCTATAGAAGTTATTTAGTTAAGAGCAGTAAATTATTCTCTCTTTTTCTTTTGTTTTTTGATTAACGTTCACTAAAAGACATAATGTTGACCCGTTATATTGACACACATTTGATATTTTCTTAACTATTTACATTCACATTCATTTACAAGAAGTCCACTTCCAAAACAAAGATTCACATATAATGTACTCACCCCCTTGTCATCCAAGATGTCCATGTCTTTCTTTCTTCAGTTGTAAAGAAATTGTTTTTTGAGGAAAACATTTCTGCATTTTTCTCCATATACTGGACTGATATGGTGCCCCGATTTTGAACTTCCAAAAGGCAGATCCCAAATGCGGTTGTAAACGATCCCAGCCGAGGAACAACGGTCGTATCTAGCGAAACGATCGATTATTTTCATTAAAAAATACAATTTAAATACTTTTTAGTCTCAAACGCTCATCTTGCCTTTCTCTCCCTGAACTCTGTGTATTCTGGCTCAAGACAGTTAGGGTACGTAGAAAAACTCCAATCGTATTTTCTCCCTCAATTTCAAAAATCATTTCAAAATCATCCTACATCACTGCAGAAGTTCCAACCCAGTCTTTGCAAAGTGAGCATGCATAGGAGATCAAACACCCTCAACAAAAATGGTAAAACAGTGATATAAGATGATTTCGAAGTTGAGGGAGAACATGAGATGGGAGTTTTTCGACATACCCTAACTGTCTTGAACCGGAACAAAAACAGTCCAGGCAGAGTAAGACAAGACGAGCATTTGGCATTAAAAAGTATATAAATTGTATTTTTTTTTAATGAAAATAACCGATCATTATGCTAGATAAGACCCTTCTTTCTCGGCTGGGGTCGTTTACAACCGCATTTTGGATAATACGAAGCAGCATTTAAACTGCATTTTGGAAGTTCAAAATCGGGGCACCATATCAGTCCATTATATGGAGAAAAATGCAGAAATGTTTGCCTCAAAAACAATTTCTTACAACTGAAGAAAGACAGACATGAACATTTGGATGACAAGGGGGTGAGTACATTATATGTGAATCTTTGTTTTGGAAGTGGACTTGTCCTTTAAGATATAACCAACTATGTTTATGTGGATACTCATGACAGACATTGTAACTAATTTTATGCTTTTGCAAAAGTGGACTAAATTCAGTACTCGTGTGCTGTCAGGTGATTATACATGGTCACTACGGTATAAGTATCCACTGGTTAAATCACCTTAAAATGACAACGATAATTTTGTTAAAAACTGATTTCATGATTTCATGTGATATTGTTTATTTGTAGATTATCTGGCTGTATGGTTACAGAGGAAGGCTGTTGTTTTCTGGCTTCAGCTCTGAGTTCAAACCTCTCACACCTGAGAGAGCTGGATCTGAGTTACAATCACCCAGGACAATCATTAGTCAAGCTGCTCTCTGATCCAAACTGCAGACTGGACAAACTCAAGTATGTTCAACACCAACAGTCTCATCCCGTCATGTTTGTACATGTCATAAAGTCATTGAAAACTCTTACAGTTGATAGACTTTGCATTCCATTTAAAAGGGAGACTAAAAGATATGGAAGCCTGTTTCTGCCACTGAATAAAAAAAAATGTTTTTTTTTTTGTTTTTTTTTTTTTTGAAATCTCACAATTCTGACCTTTTATCCAATAGCTTTTTTAGTAAACATCTGACTATTTTGAGCTTTTTCTCAGAATTGTGAGAAATAAATTCACAGTTGTGAGTAGTAAAGTCAGAATTGCAGGATATAAATTTGCATTTCAGAAGTTTATATCACGCAATTCTGAGAGAAACTTTAGATTTAATTTGTGTATTCTGACTTGATGTTGTTGTTTTTTGTTTGTTTATAAGAAATGACTGACATCTTGTGTTTTTGTAGTGTGGAGCATGGAGGAGAGATCAGGATTAAACCAGGGCTACAGAAATGTAGATCAAACACAAACAAACAGTCTTCTATTGTTTTTATATTGAGCAAGTAATATTTTAAAATTCTAGAACACAACACTACATCTAAACTGAGCACTGATTCCTTTTGGATTGTTAGGTTACTTAATTTGTCATTTAGTTAAGCTGTTTGAATAATGTGGACCTTTATGGAGTCAAAAGCACAGTTTAACCAATGAGCATGTTTTAATGCACATTCATAACCATGTTAATTTATTCTTGCACATTTGTGACCCTGGACCACAAAACCAGTCATAAGGGTCAGTTTTTTTTTTAAATCAAGATTTATGACTAGATGTGACTCTGGACCACAAAACCAGTCTTAAGTACCACAGGTATATTTGTAGCAATAGCCAAAAATACATTATATGGGTCAAAATTATCGATTTTTCTTTAATGCCAAAAATCATTAGGATATTAAGTAAAGTTCATGTTCCATGAAGATATTTTGTAAATTTCCTACCATAAAAATATAAAAACGTATTTTTTGATTAGTAATATGCATTGCTAAGAACTTTTGGACATTTGGACAACTTTAAAGGCGATTTTCTCAATATTTAGATTATTATTTTTTTTTGCACCCCCAGATTCCAGATATTCGAATAGTTGAGATTTCAGCCAAATATTGTCCTATCCTAACAAACTATACATCAATGGAAAGCTTATTTTTTCAGCTTTCCAATGATGTATAAATCTCATTTTTTAAAAAAATGGTCCCTTATGACTGGTTTTGTGGTCCAAGGTCACATATGAGAGGAAACCATCTTTCACTGTGGATCCTAGCAGCCAGAGCAAGTGTTTCACAGTACAGGAGATGGAAATCTAATTCATTGCAAGATTCCTGCTAACATTTTGAACTACTTTGGAGTTTTTAATGCTCTGTTTAACATCACAACTGACAAAATGGATACTCAAAAGTCAGATACACAGTTGATTTTGACATCACTACCATGGAATAAACTGTTTGTTTTTCTAATTAAAAAAAAAATCTCATAGGCATGATTTACTTTCATCATCCAGTTGTTGGTGTTTTGTTTTGGGTGTTATTAGTTTATTAGTGTATTAGTTTGTTAACCAACTTGTTTGTTGTGTAGTAAATCCCACAATCTCTCTTGTGTCAGATGCATGTGATCTCACTGTGGATCCAAACACAGCAAACACTCTGCTCACTCTTTTTGAGAGGAACAGAAAGGTGACACATGTGGAAGAGGAGCAGCCGTATCCTGATCATCCAGACAGATTTGATAATTGTCTTTAGGTTCTGTGTAGAGAGGGTCTGACTGGACGCTGCTACTGGGAGGTTAAATGGAGCACTGGTCAGATTTTTATATCAATGGCATATAAAATAATCAAGAGGAAAGGACAGGGTGACTGCTGGTTCGGGCACAATGAAATATCCTGGTGTCTGTACTGTGTAATAAACAGATTCATTGTCAAACACAAGGGTGAGAGCAGATTGTTATCTCTCAGTTTAAGATGCTCTAACAGAGTAGGAGTGTATCTGGACTGGTCGGCCAGCACTCTGTCCTTCTACAACATCTCTGACACAAATAAACTCACACACATACACACATTCTACACTACATTCACCGAACCCCTCTATGCTGGATTTCAGGTTGATTATGAGAGTTCAGTGTCTCTGTGTGAGATCAGTCAACCAGAGAAATAACTGAGATACAGCTGAGTGAAAAAGACACATTCTCTCTTTCTTTAACTCACACAGCTGTAAACTCTTTCTCCTTTAATTTTAATTTCAGTGTGTATAGAAACATACACAAATTGACTTCAGTCTAAATGAAAACACCCCACAGACTTCTATTTATTTTTATGGAAATGCTTGCAATTTCAAAGAGATTTGTATTTTACAAATTTAGGCCTGATCTGTATAGACTATATATTTGAATATATGTATATAGTGATTTGATATCATTGCCGTTCTTCTAAATCATTTATATTGTACTATGTGGAAACTATGTGGAGATTTTAACGTATGCAAATATGTGCAACAGCATATAAAAAGTAAATATGTCTACATTATTTTACTATTCTAAGGCACACCAGTCATGATAAACAATTCTATGAATGAGTAAATTTCTGGCTTCTAACTGGAGGGTGAATTAAATTGGATGATTTTTGCTCTGTCCTTTCATACTTGGTTAGTATAATATAATGTAATATATTTAAAAATAATAGTACACTTAACAGAAATGCAAAAGACATTAAATAACTTAACATGCTCTTGAACTGTAAAGTTTTTATTTACTTGGAACATCAGCATCAGCGAACAAATATCCACACTGCAATGACTCTGCCATCTAGTGGCCAACTACGTCTTGTTCGTCCTGTAAGTGTGACTGCATGAGAGCAGAACCACATTACCAACACTGACAGAACTGTAATCATATTTTCAATAAGACATGTTTATATTTAGCAGCAATTGTCATTTTTGTTCTGTGTGTTTCAGTAGCACTGCTTGTAAAATGTCTGTCTATGAGCAGAGAAACGAGCTTCTGTTCATAAATGTAGAGCAGCATCTCCAAAACCCAGCTGTGTGTCAGTAAAGAGATAAAGCGGTGACCTCTCACCCTGAGTGAGTATCTGTAAGCAGTGTTTCAGCACTTGTGAGCCACATACAGCACCCACTGCAGTATATTTAAATCACTATAAAGACCGGGACATTCAGAACTCTTAAAGTGAAAAATGTTCAAGTTGCCGTGATGTACTAAGATACTAAAAAAATCAGATTCGATTTAAACTATAAATGATGCACGCTATATACAGACAAGCAGATGAGCCCAGAATATAAATGCAACACTCTAATTTGCATGTTAACCACTTTATAATTGTTTTTAAGAAAAAAAAAATGTCCCTGTCGTATAGATATGTGCTTCACAATATCTTGAAATTCAGACACTTTGTATCTGGCAGTGCTATGTCGTTATTACCGTAATAACGAGTTTCTGACTACTAAGTTGTAAAATGAAGGGGTCCTATTGATTTGGTTATTGGGGTGTACTAGAATAGGTTTTCATGCTAGATTGTTATTCATTTATTTTTATACATATTTTACATTATTTCTGCATCTTTTTTCCCAGTCTGTCTCTTGAAAACTCACTGAGGTCACTGAGCTTTGTAACCTTCTTTGTCTTGTGCATCTTTTTATGCACAAACAGCAACATTACATAAAAAGTGAAAAAGCATGAAAGGACCCCTTTAATAATTAATAACTTGCACATTTATTTTTTTTAATCTATTTACTTTTATTTATTTATTTGGAGATGCAATGGAGTTTTCAGTTGTAGTTTTCAGTTGTAGTTTCATTTAAATACTAACATTATTAATAATTTGCTATAGCCTATTTTCTGGACTGTACGTCACGTTTTTTTAATCATGAAACATGCTGTGTTATTAAGCTTAATTAAATGTGTCTGTTGTATGATAGCCTATAGGCTAAAGGTATCATCACTTGTATAGCTGCTGACTGTTTTTATTTTACTTGCATATTATTGGGACCCGACTGAAGGAGCCTTCTTTACAAAAATATTTTAGCAGGTAAATCGCATTTATTCTTGTTTGTTTTGTGAATATCATTAATTTAAGGATTTGCCATGAAGTGAGGTTAAGTAAATGCTAATGTTTATCTGTACAATGGCAGCACGGAGAAAAGGCACAACGACTTGTTTTGGAAGTTTAGTTGGCAGAGAAAATAAAACACATCAGTTATTTGACAACAATTAATACCCAATATTAATGAAATAAACTCAGCAAAAACAAAGTTATGACTGCTGTGTATTTACACTTCACTACTGGTCTGCACTTGACAGGGCACGCTTATCTGCTTAGAGTTTATTTAACCCATTGCAACTTATTGGAACTGTATGAACTATAGGTTAGGCCTACTCACCTTAATTGTTATTATGTGATTTATTTATTGATTGATTGATCTATTTATTTATTGGAAATAAATAGATCAATAATTATTTATAGGAATTTATTGGAAATAAATAAATAAATGTCTTGCTTGCACTTTCAATGGCAGATAATCATGATTTTCATTTTTTTTTAATGTGCCCGCAAACCCTGCCATCCAGTGGAGGACTATTATTCTGCGTGAAACTGCGGAAGAACTGACAGGGCATGGTTTGATCTTCGGCTGACCAATCAGCAGAAAGGGGCGTTTCGTTCTGCCCACATGTAGAAATCGCATATTCAAGCTGTTTATTCATTTTTCCACCCCTGAACGAAAAACGAAAAATCAAGCTGAATTCTTGTTTTTCGTTTTTCTGGAAAAAATGAAAAAACGAAAAAGGAGCCGTTTTCTCAGGTTTCTTCTTTCAATATTAAATCAAAAAACGAATGGACGAATGATACACGGATTCCTGCCCCTTTTTCTTCTTTCTGTCCTTTTAGAATTCTTAGGGCAGAGACTCCTCCTTGGTCGAGTTGGACTGCTCTACTGAAAACCTGTTTAAGAAGCTTGTGGAATTTGTCTCGCTCTGTCTTTTTTTTTCTCCCCTTTTTGAAGACATATTTACTGTAATCTGTAATGTATGTAATTTTACGGTTGTGTGTTGGATGCTGATCAAATTAACTATCTTGTGATTATGTGTCTCTAAATCGATTGTTTTGCAAAGCCATAAATTGCTCATTTCTACAGTAGTTGGTGTAAATGTAATGAGTGATTTCTCTTTATAAGGGAGGCAGCAGCTCTACTGAGTGTGAATTTCAGCTGTTCATAAAATCAAGGTTATACTGAGGAATCAGGAAGTGAAAAGTTTAGAAGAGTTTAAGTTCAAGTGATCACAATCCTCATAAAGGATAAAGGACAGTCATAAATGATTTTATGAAACTGTTTAAGAGTTGAGTAGAACAGCTATTGACAATTTATTATTAATTCAATTCATTCAAAGTTTTGTGACTTGTGTTGGTAAGGCTGTCAGGAAAGTATGGTTTGTTTTAGTATGCATTTTATATTGTGTGGTATAAGAATTCATGAAAATCATTATTATTTTATATATAATTTTTAATTCTTGTTTGTCTAGTTTATTTTTATTGTCAGCTTCCACAGCACTGCCTGTAAAATGAGTGTCCATGAAAAGACAGAGCAGGTGGAGGAGAATGATGTTCAGACACATAAAGCAGCTTCTCCAGAACCCAGCTGTGTGTCTATGAAGACTGAGGAGTCCATCGGGAAACTCCGCCCTAAATTCAGTGAAGCAGTGACCTCTGACCCTGAGTGAGTGTAAACATGTTTTTACTGTTGTAGTGAAACTTTTAGTGAGGTGATTTCAAGATATTGAATATTGAGAGATTATGTAATGTTTTCTTTTGAATATTTGTAAATAGAAGATGACTTTTTTCATCATAATTATAGCACACCTGCAAGTCGTGACTTGTATTTGTGTGACTGGCTTCCATCTGTGTTAAATGTCTGTAAAATAGTAGAATATCAGAAAAGATAGGCAGTTCAGTCAAGTGTTGTGCAGTGAGAGGTGAGAACTTGGGACAGAATTTAGATGGGCTTTACTGGAGGTTGAAAAACAACCCTGTAGGGGAGAACACAGCTGCATACAAAATAGGGCGAACTGACTGGGCTGGAAAACACAAAATATAACAGACACAAGCCCACAGCCAGGTAAATGAAACCGAAGCTATACACTTATTAAATGATACATGGTCAGGAATGAAACAAACTATGCGCTGAGACACATAAACATAAGTGTTGTGCCAAGATCCTTTCACTTATGACCAAAAATAAAGTCACAGGAGTGCCAAGATCGTGACACATCTGCTTATACTTTGTTAGAATGACATTACAGCAAATAAAGAAATAAAAATAAAGAAAAATAAAACGACAGACAAAACAAAACAAACACATTTATTTTCTCATCCAATCACATAAATTAATACTCACAGAGCTTTTTTGCAGTTCATCACAGCTGGTATCAGTCTCCTTCTACCCTCATCTGATGTGTTGTATTTCTTCAGATCAAACTCATCCAGCACCTCCTCTGATATCTCAAGCATGTAGGCGACTGTTGAGCATTGAGATAAAGAGAGTTTGTTCTTTGAAGAACTCTCTGATTTCACAAACTCCTGAATCTCTCTGTACAGAGTCTGATCCTTCATTTCCAGCAGACAGAGAAACAGATTGATGCATCTGTCAGTTGAGAGACCTTCATCATCTTTGATTTTGTCTTTAATGTACTGTGTGGTACTCTTGATGATCTTTGAGCTGTCCACTGTGTGTGTCAGTAGATCCTGTAAGAGTCTCTGATTGGACTCAAGTGATATGCCCAGCAGGAACCGCAGGAAAAGATTCAGGTGTCCATCTTCACTCTGTATGGATTTATCAACTGTTAGTTCATAGAGAAAGCTTCCTAAAATGTTTCCCTGAAATCCTTCATGTAGAAACAAGGTCACTGATTCCTCATTTTTGACTACATAGAAGTAAAACAGATACAAAGCAGCTAGAAACTCCTGAAAGCTCAGATGAATGAAGCAGTAGACTTTCCTCTGATGAATCACAGATTCCTCCTTAAAGATCTCAGTGCAAATCCCAGAATACACTGAGGCATCAGTGACGTCTCAATCAGGTCCTCCTCATAAAACATCACATTGCCCTTCATCAGATGTTTGAAAGCCAGTTCAGCAAGTTTCACAATCACAACCCTGTTGGACTTTAGGAGTTTTTCTGGATTTCTCTCATCATATTTCTGATTCCTTATGTTGACCTGAGTCAGCAGGAAGTGGATGTACATTTCAGTCAGAGTTTGAGGGATTTCTGCATGGCCATCTTGTACAGTATGGATTCTGGTGAAATTGTTTCACTTTTCCAATAACTGGTTGGAGCGTTTTTTTTTTTTTTCTTTGTATGCTGAGGTGAGCATGTAGTAGTTTTTTTTTTTTTTGCCCTCTAGATATTCAAAGAGATGAAAAAAAACGCCCAACCAGTTTCACCAGAATCCATCTGTGATGGAATCTGTGATTCATCAGAGGAAAGTCTACTGCTTCATTCATCTGAGCTTTCAGGAGTTTCTAGCTGCTTTGTATCTGTTTTACTTCTATGTAGTCAAAAATGAGGAATCAGTGACCTTGTTTCTACATGAAGGATTTCAGGGAAACATTTTAGGAAGCTTTCTCTATGAACTAACAGTTGATAAATCCATACAGAGTGAAGATGGACACCTGAATCTTTTCCTGCGGTTCCTGCTGGGCATATCACTTGAGTCCAATCAGAGACTCTTACAGGATCTACTGACACACACAGTGGACAGCTCAGAGATCATCAAGAGTACCACACAGTACATTAAAAACAAAATCAAAGATGATGAAGGTCTCTCAACTGACAGATGCATCAATCTGTTTCTCTGTCTGCTGGAAATGAAGGGTCAGACTCTGTACAGAGAGATTCAGGAGTTTGTGAAATCAGAGAGTTCTTCAAAGAACAAACTCTCTTTATCTCAATGCTCAACAGTCGCCTACATGCTTGAGATATCAGAGGAGGTGCTGGATGAGTTTGATCTGAAGAAATACAACACATCAGATGAGGGTAGAAGGAGACTGATACCAGCTGTGATGAACTGCAAAAAAGCTCTGTGAGTATTAATTTATGTGATTGGATGAGAAAGTGAATGTGTTTGTTTTGTTTTGTCTGTTGTTTTATTTTTATTTATTTATTTGCTGTAATGTCATTCCTCCATCAGATCATGGCACTTTCTTTTATATGACAGTAATTTAAAGGGAAATCAGAAATTGTTTGAGGAGGACAAAACTGTTTTAATGTTAAGTGTTTAGTTCTTCCTGTATATATTATATATTATATATTATATATTACATTATATAAATATCATATATATTTATATATTCCTCTGGGGCTTATACTTTCTTGTTTTTTGTTGATATTTACTTTATATACTGTTTATCATAATAATAACATAATAATGAAAAATCAAAACAAAAGCCAGTAACACTGACAGACAACATTTTACATAAAAATATATTTTATTTCAAATTCCAGTCTGTCCACAGTTCTCTTTTACTCTGAAAAAGCAATACAGTACATACTGTACTGGAAAGTTACTGGAGTAATAGTATCCTCTTTATTTGGTGTTTATCTGTTCTACTTCTTCCTTATAACTTCACTGTGTAACTTCAGTATCAACAAAAAAATCTATTCAGTTAGTGATAAACCATATTTCTTGCTGTGTTATAGACTTGGCGACAGTAATCTCACTGGTCAGTGCTGTAAAAGTTTATCTTCATCTCTACAATCATCAAACTCATTGAGAGAGCTGGACCTGAGTCTCAATAACCTGTAGGATTCCGGAGTGAAGCCTCTGTCTGATGGACTGAAGAGTTCACACTGTCAGCTAGAGATACTGAGGTAAAGAAAAACAGATAAAGGTTGACTTGATAATGAAGTTAAAGGTGGCGTGAGCTGTGTTCCTGATCGCCTAGGTATTTGTAATATATCAGCAAACCCCGGTGTGTCTGACGACTTTGGGTTTGTATTTGCTCCAGCTGGTTTCTATAAAGAACTTTCATAGTTTGTTGAAACAAAAACAAAAGTACTAGTTGTTGCACATTGTTTTTTTAGTATTAGAAATATTTAAGTATTTATGCTGGGCATTCATGCTGTATTAAAAAATGTTTTAAACAGATTGTCTGCTATATATCAGGTGCAATTGTCTATTCAATATTTATATTTTCTTAGTATGTGTGTTCTCTGGGAATTGAACCTCAACTTCAGTATTATTGCCAGTCAGGCGACAGGAAGTTATATATAATGCTGATATAACAATAAATTCCATAGTATTTGACTGATTTTCTCTAATTTATAGTCTGTATTCATTGTCATGGGATCAACACCTTGTGCAAAATAGGAAATAATTAAACCCACCATCTCCTCTTTGAGCCATATTTCATTTTGTGTTCTAGTCTTGCTGACTGTAATCTCACTGGTCAGTGCTGTGAAAGTTTGTCTTCGTGTCTGCAATCATCAAACTCCTCATTGAGAGAGCTGGATCTGAGTCACAATAACTTATAGGATTCAGGGGTGAAGCTACTGGACTATGGACTGAAGAGTTCACACTGTCAACTCAACATACTGAGGTAAAATAAAAACAGATAAAGGTTTACTTGATTATGAAATTAAGTGGTCTTAACTGGCCTTGATTTCCTGGGTGTTGGTAATATATCTGCACATCCCAGTGTATCTAAAGAGTTTGGACCTGCAGTTGGTATTTTTTTTAAAGTCTGTGTGAATTATTTACTGATTGAAATGTAAAAGTTGTGATGACTTGCTGTGAGATGAACAGAAACGATCAATTACTAGAAACAATTACTGCTCCATCAACACCATGACACTGAATAAAACATTGAACTCAAAGATACTACAGCTGAACTAAACCTGTAATCAGAGATCTGTAGATAAAATGTGCTACATTAAATCAGTGAATTATTTCTGCAAAGCAGACTTGAGCTCCTTCCGGTTCCGGTCTCCTGTTGCAGAGTGGTGTGCGTTTGTAGCTCCCTAGAGTTTTATTCTTCTGAGGAAATCTCTATTTTACTATTACTTTCTGTTGTTTAAAGTGATAAAACATAGCTTTTTCCCCACCAGATTTCTGTTATTATCCAAAAACTAATCCGATCGCTCCCTTTAATCTATAACCGCGAGTGCAACGCCGCGCTGCGCGTTAGCATTCCGTTTGCCGGTTAGCCTGCCATTTGCGTTCCCACTCACGTCTCTATTCACGTCTACTACCGCTTTCCTTTTTTCCCTCGCTCTCGTTGATCGCTCGTTTTTATTCTACAACCGCGAGTGCAGCGTGTTTGTAGTGTGTTAGCCGGTTAGCTTGCCATTCACTTTTACTTTTTCTCTACGCCTTTTTCTACACAAGTTCATCAGACAACAGTGGTGAGTTGAAATCGTTCTACAACTACGGTGAGTACCAAATATAAAGTACACTGGCAGTATATTTCTGTCCATTGATTTTTCTGCAAGAAATCACAGCAAGTTATATGATGATCTATTGAAATGTTTTTGATTAGCAATCAGAATAATTATATTTCAGAAATCATATTATTTTTCTTTATATTTATTTATTCAAAATACAAATTTAAGTACATTGACCAATGTTCCTGTCATAAATAAATTTGATGTTGAATGTGTGTTTATTTGTAGATTATCTGGCTGTATGGTGACAGAGGAAGGCTGTTGTTTTCTGGCTTCAGCTCTGAGATCAAACCCCTCACACCTGAGAGAGCTGGATCTGAGCTACAATCACCCAGGACAATCATTAGTCAAGCTGTTCTCTGATCCAAACTACAGTCAGAAAAAACTCAAGTATGTTCAACACTAACAATCAGGTTTTCTAATAATAAAAGTGAACATGAGTGTTTAAATCAGAAATTCACCTACAGTTTAATAGTCATTATTTTTAAAAATTGTTATAATTTTTTGTTTTTATAGTGTGGATCATGGAGGAGAGATTAGGATTACAACAGGACTAGAAAAATGTAAGGCCCACACACACACCAGAGTTTAAAAAGGGCAAGGGTGGGGGAATAAATCAGTTTACTCCAAACAGAATATTTAATTCCTTCTATTTCTAATCAAACTTTATGGTTTGATTAGAAAAAAATACTAGCTAACATTACTTAGTACTTAGTTGAAGGGGATTTAATTGTTTTTTCTTATTGTAGAGATAACAAACATCATGTGCATTGTAATGTTCAAAGTGGATGTCAGTGTATCGGAGCCTTTAATCATTACTTAGTTGTGATGTTATAATTTCTCTTGTTCAGATGCATGTGACCTCACACTGGATTTAGAGACAGCAAACTCTTTCCTAACTTTGTCTGAGAATAACAGAAAGGTGACGCATGTGAGAGAGAAGCAGCCGTATCATCGTCACCTAAACAGATTTGAAAGTCATCAGGTTCTGTGTAATGAAAATATAACTGAACGCTGTTACTGGGAGGCTGAATGGAGCGGGAAGGAGGTTTATGTATCAGTGGCATACAAAGGAATCAAAAGGGAAGGACGGAGTAATGACTGTTTGTTTGGACACAATGAAAAGTCCTGGAGTCTGAAATGTTTTAAAGAAGGTTTTGCTGTCTGTCACAATAATAAGCGCACAGAAATACCTGCCCCTTCACTCTCTAACAGAGTAGGAGTGTATCTGAACTGGTCGGTCGGCATTCTGTCTTTCTACAGCGTCTCTGACACTTTTATACACATTCAACAGCACATTCACTGAACCCCTCTGTGCTGGATTTAGGTTTTATGATAATGATACTTCAGTATCTCTGTGTGATTTCAAACATCTTCCTGTGAGAAACAACTGAGACACGCTGTTGAGTGAAGGAAACACATTATCTCTCTCTTTACGTCACAGCTGTAAACTGTTTCTCTCTTATAATCTTGTTTTCATTGTGTATATAGAAACACACACATTGACTTTGATCTAAATGAGACACACCACAGACTATGTTTATGTAAACACATCTGAATGCGGCTCAACAGGAGTTTTGTCTTTCTGTGTCTCTGAGCGCCACTTGGAGGAAGATTTAGTATCTCGCTCACAGGAAACAGCTTTTAGCAACTGCTTGATCTGTTACTATGCTAACTGAGGGTCATATCAGAGCTCATCTTCTAAACAGTTCATTACAAATGTTAAAGGCTGTGGAGCTCATCTTACGCTCCATGTGGAAGGTTGACATCTCTGCCTGATTACTCATTCTCAATTGTAATTTTCAATAATTATATATTAATAATTCAATAATTATTTTAATAAATAATCAGTAAAAGTCTGTTTTAATGTCTGTTCATCACTCAATATCACTGTTATCACTCAAAAACACTGTTAGGTAAAAAGTAATGTGTCAAATATTTATTAAGCTTTTAAACATGAGTTTTACTGCTAAAATAAAAACTAATGCAAGGTGAAGTTTTGTGGTATTTCCCCCCCTCATTTCTCAATGTAACGCCACGCCAGCAGAGGGAGCCCTCACCCATGAACTCTCTGCCACGCCTGAGCCTCATTATGCCAAAATCATCTCATCCGAATCTCATCCCATCATATCTGCCATACCCAAACCAAGTCAGGTTACAGCTGTGCATCCTGAGTCAAGCCAAGTCACAGCTGTTCTCCATGAGTCAAGCCAAGTCACAGCTGTTCTCCATGAGTCTAGCCAAGATACAGCTGTTCTTCAAGAGTCAACAAGACACAGCTGTTGTTCTCTATGAGTCAAGCCAAATCACAGTTGTTCTCCATGAGTCAAGCCAAGATACAGCTGTTCTCCATGAGTCAAGTCAAGACACAGCTGTTGTTCTCCATGAGTCAAGCCAAGATACAGCTGTTCTTCATGAGTCAAGCCAAGTCACAGCTGTTGTTCCTGAACCAAGCCAAGTTACAGCTGTTGCTCCTGAGTCAAGCCATGTTACAGCTGTTGTTCCTGAGTCAAGTCACATTACAGCTGTTGTTCCTGAGTGAAGTCAAGTTACAGCTGGGTTGTCTATGTTGAGCCAAACCACAGCTGATTTCCATGAACCAAGCCAAGTTACAGCAAATCTTCATGAACCAAGTCAAGTTGCTGCTATTGTCCCTGAGCCAAGCCAAGCCAAGCCACAGTTGATCTTCATGAGCCAAGCCAAGTTACAGCAGATCTTCATGAGCCAAGTCAAGTTGCTGATGTTATTCCCGAGCCAAGTCAAGCCACTGCTGACCTTCATGAACCAAGTCAAGTCACGGCAGGCCTCCCTGAGTCAAGTCAAGTCACGGCAGGCCTCCCTGAGTCAAGTCAAGTTACGGCAGACCTCCCTGAGTCAAGTCAAGTCACAGCACTCCCGAGCTGTCAAACCACGGCAGACCTCCCAGAGTCAAGTCAAGTCACGGCAGACCCCCCCTGAGTCAAGTTAAGTCTCGACAGACCTTCCTGAATCAAGTCAAGAAACAGCTGCGCTCCCAACAGCACCTCTTCACGACATGGCTGCTAGTACAGGGCCTCGCCAAGCCACGGCCATTCTGCCAGAACCTCACCAGGTTCCCTCTGACCTTCCAAAGCCACGTCACGTCTCAGCTGATCCTCTAGAGTCTCGTCATGTCTCAGCTGATCCTCTAGAGCCTCGTTGTGTCTCAGCTGATCCTCCAAAGCCTCGTCACGTATCAGCTGACATCCCAAGCCACGCAGAGCCCACGCTCCTAAGCCACATGCCCACAACCTCCACACCCTTGAAACCGGCAGGCATCCCACTATCTACTGTGCTGCCAGTCATGGCGATCGCCATTTTGAGCATGTGGGCTACACACTGCGCTCCAGAGGCCTCGTCTGTCCACGAGTCTGCTCCAGAGGCCTCTCTTGTCCAAGAGTTTGCGCCATTACCTCCTGAGGTGTCGGCATGCTCTGTAGAACCTCCTAAGGAGGTGGCGTCCACCCATGAACTCACTGCCACGTCTAACCACGAGTCTGCGCCAATGCCCCCGGAGGTGGCGGCTCCGGCTGCAGAACTTCCTATGGGGGCGGCATCCAATTATGAACTCTCTGCCCGCCATGTCACGGCCAAGGAGGCCAATCATGAACTCTCTGCCTGTCATGTCACGGCCAAGGAGACCAATCATGAGCCCTATGCGCTGCCATGGATGTCATTAGTTCCACTGTGGATAATTTTGCTCCTGTCTGCTCTGTCTGTCCCGCCATGGCTCCCTGTTCTGCCTGCTCTGCCTGCCTCGCCATGGCTCCCCTGCCTCCCACCTGTTTCAGGCGTTCTCGGGCCAGTTTCCTGCTCTGCCTGCCCCCGCCCATGGCTTCCTGCTCTGCCTGCCCCGGCCATGGCTTCCTGCTTTGCCTGCTCTGCCTGCTCTACCTGCTCACATGGCTGCTCTTCGTTCTCCCTGCTCCACCGTGGCTCCAGGTTCCTCCTCAATCAAACATGGTGGACTTCTGCTCCAGTGTTCCACTGTTCAAGTTATTGCTCCACGCCCAGGTCCTCCAAGGTTCCACTGTTCAAGTTATTGCTCCACGTCAGCCTCCAGTGCTGCCTGCTCACTACTGTCCCAATGCCCAGGTTCCTCCAGTGCTCCTACCTGTCTGCCACAGCCTGTCTGTCCAGTCCTCCGGTTCCACTGTTCAAGCCATAGGTCCACGTCTCTGGTCCTTCAAGGTTCTACTGTTCAAGTTACAGCTCCACGGGTCCAGGTCCCTCCAGTGCTTCACTGTCTGCCACTGTTCCAAGGCCCAGGTCCTCCAGTGCTTCACTGTCTGTCCCTGCTCCACGATCCAGGCCCACCTCCTCTGCACGGACCTGGCCCCCCCGTCCCACCCCCTGTTTTGCCTCTGTTCCCCCACCCTGGATTTCGCTATTGTTTTTGCCCTGGATATTACTGTTTGTTTGGAGATCGACCCTGCCTGTCTGACTACGTTGTGTTCAATAAAAGCTCGCACTTGGATCTATCACGCTTCTCAAGAGTCCTGTTACACTCAAGAATCAGTGAGGGGATGGGTTTGCTGTTTCAAGGTCAAATGAGTGTGTGACTTTCACTGAATTTTCTGTCTTCACTTATTAAAATAATGTGTACGTTACTGACACTAATATGCTACAAAATTCAGTATTTACAATTTAAAATATATTCATTGTGTGACAGCTGAATTATTGATAATATTAGACAACATCTGTGGTAATCTATTCAGATTATAAATAAATGAACACAGAACTTTTCTAATGAAAAGTTGACATTTTGAAGATGTTTATTTGATAAGGACTTGAGCTACTCTATATAGGCTGTATGTTTTGAATTTCTGTAAACTTTGTTTGCTGGTCAAAACGTAACATTTTAGCTTTGATTAAATCATGGATCTCTCCAGAAACACAGCGACTCCTTTAGCTCTCTCTGCTTCGACTTTACAACTGTGCAGAATGGAGGAACAGGTTTACTCATTCCTATAAATTCACTCCTCTCTCTTCTATCTGCACTAACACTTCTTTGAATTATCATGTCATTACCGTTACTAATCCTGCCAATATGAATCTTGTCACCTTCCATCCTTCAGGTCAAGACATGCTGCTGTCTTCTTTTTCACAGGATGAAACACTGCTGATAATGGCTGGAGCCATTGTTTCAGTCTTAATGATACTTCAGATATAATTTAATATGTTGATTGGAGCAAACATTTGTATGAAACATTTATTATCAATGTTTAAAAAAAGTTTTTCCTGCTTAACATTTTTGTGGTGACTGTCATACATTAAAAAGTTTGGGTGTAGTGTACTGAATACTTAAGGATACTGAACAAACTACTGAAAAGTACACTTTCCACATACATATTAAGTAGCAAAAACTCTTTTCAACTTTTATATGAATTATTTTTTTAATAACTGAACTTGAATAATAACTGATGATAATCCAGAACCAAATCAGCATATTAGAATGATTTCACTTTGCTGCAGAACTTGTTGACTTTTGATTTTCTGTAAACAGCATCTTAGCACATTCAGGTAAAGTGAGAGCATTATTTTAAACATGCTTTTGGAATGTTTGTACAAAATGAAGGATGATGCAACATTTATAAA
>VONZ01003527.1:0-20097 GCA_012976165.1 Labeo catla
AATCAAATGATTCGTGACAGGCGCTCTGAAGTCCCGTTCTGAATCGAATGATTCGCGATCTGACTGGAGCGCTTTGAAATCATTTTGCGACGCAGTGTTTCACTGATTCGGAGTTTCAAAAAGCTTTGTTGATACTGTGCTCTTTGCTCCTTTCTCTATATAATTTATTCGTTGTTTGAAATGAAATCATTACAATTAATAGGCCTAACTTACAATGTTTTTATTAAATGGTGATCACGTTAGACAGTTTTCGTCGTATTAAAACATTTCATGACATGACATTCAGTATCTGGTACTTGCCTAAAAAAAACGGTATATAATGTGCATTGTTAACAGATTACACTAACATTAGGTTACTTAGTTAGGCTATAGCTTTACTGGAGTTGGTTCAACCTCCACCTATGGAGAGGGAAAAAAGTTTTCAAAAGCAATCCCCCCTCAGCTTTTTTCACAAATTACACCCTGGGTAAATCTGATAAAAGACAGACAAATTTATAAAATAAATTGTTTTATATATTTCAAAAATACAAATGTAACAACATTGTTGGGAAGGTTATTTTGGAAATGTAATGGGTTACAGATAACAAGTTACCCTATTTAAAATGTAAAAAGTAGCATAACTATTTTAAGTGCTTTAAAAGTAATGTAACTGATTACATTTGATTACTTTTTGATTACTTTTCTAAAATTCAGTTATCAAATAAGCATGTGTCCTGTTCTGTGTCCTAAACTCCTGAAACATTGGTGTCTCATATTTTAGACCAGTCAATGCAATTTGGGAAATCAAATCTGTGTGTGTGGATCGTTAACATTTTCATAAGTAACTGTAATTTAACTGTACATTGTTTCTCAGTAACTGTAACAGATTTTATTTTGTTATTAAATTACATCATTTGATTACTAGTTATTGTAGTTAAGTTCGAGCCCCTACCACTGTCATCAAGGCATCAAAATGTGCAAAAAACACTTGCAATACAAAATGCCATCCATAAGTTGAAATGTGTAGGCCTTTTCTCTCTCTCTCTCTCTCTCTCTCTCTCTCTCTCTCACACACACACACACACACACACACACACACAGCTTGACATAGGCTACCTGCTCAGGGCAGGTTCTGCAATCCTACTGTATGTGTACAGTATGTACTTTGAGCACTGCTGTTAATTTGGCTCGTTTGGGGCCAACTTTCTTTTTATTTTTGACACATTTATATTTTTTAAACATATACAACATTTTTAAAAATTTTGTATGAATTTGACTTTTATTAGATTTACCAGTTGTGACCATTTTGTGCTGGTCAATCTTGAACAATAGATAAAACTGAATTTCTATCAAAAACTTGAGAGAATTGCGTGGCGCCGAGGGGCCGATGCTGCAAATATTTGAGAGGCTCCTCCCCTAATAATAATCTCACTCCAAACTTTTTCCAAAACTTGAGAGCCCTGAATTACTTACTGATTTTGGTTTGTTTAAAAGTATTTGGTCCGTGTTGCATTCATATTTCATTAGAACCACACCAGAGTTCGTTTGGAAGTGGACAGAGACCCATCTTTTTAGTGCTCCCAAATCAAAACTCAAACTATTTCATTTCCATACCTAAAATGTATATTTTACAGTCACCCTTTTGCAGACTGATCATAAATACCACTGGCCATCACAAAACTTAACATCTTGCACAGTTTTATCACAGGTAGGTAGAATGCAAAATGTTTTAATACAAGCATTTCAGTCAAATGCAATTTATGCAACATTTCAAACATTTAACCCACGGGAGAAAATCAACTCTTCGCAACAGTTTAAAATCAGCCCAATTCCATGCAAAAAATGCAGATTTGGCAACCCTGCATACAACACAGGCTTCAGGAATCAGATTTAACTGATCATAGGTCAAGACAGGAGTAAGAAGAGATGACTTACAAATCATGCTGGAGGATTTTCTGCTCAGGAGATGATGTGCTCATATCTGATCTTGTAAGATGTACTCCCTTTATACAGAATGCTTGTGATTGCAAAATTGAAAGTGAAAGTGAACAGCTGCGATTTAAATACTTCCTGAGGCACCACAATTATAGAATGATTTTATAATGATTGCGTGAGTAGGTGGTAATGGCCTGAAAATCAGCAGGAGCCCTGTGTAGTTTAATACAAAAACGCACACACTGAATGGCGACTGTAGAAAGCAAAAGCCGAATCCAAGACATTTTGGCCAATTTAGAAATCCCAGCCAGACACATTTTTTAGGTCCAAAAAGAGGACATGTCCAGGGAAAAGAGGATGTTTGGTCACCCTAAAATCAAGCAAGCTAGCATGCATAGGCCACAAAGTGTTGGTGAAATAACACATTAGTGGACCGGAGAAAATAATATGGATTTTTTTTCCTGAAAACTTCATAAAACAAATAAATTCAAGCACTTCCAAGGACTTGTATGTATGTATGATTTTTTTTTCAAAAACTTTTCAGGGCCTTTTTTTTTGTTTTTGTTTTTTTTTTCATATTCGCAAACAAAAAGGACCCGTGGAAACCCTGGATATAGATTCAGTAAAACCCAATCTAATAGGTAACTCTAATGCTGCGTGATGTTTTAAAATAACAAACCATCTGATCCCAAGCAAATCTCATATAAAATTGAAAAGGCATGTATTTTCAGTAAAAATGTAGGAAATAAAACAAAAAGTTGAAAATAAAGGTGGTGGTATGGAGGGAGGTGGCATCCATTTAATTATTTCAATTAAAATTATAATTTACACTCAATATGTTATTATTGCATACTGTTTTATAATGTACTACAATGCTGAGGTGCAGATTATTGCCACTATTTGCAATAGGTAGTATAAATAGCAGAAAATCCTGCTATTTTAACGTAGTGTAAATAGCATCTATCACTAAGAAAATATGCTAATTAAACTTAGTGTAAATAGCCTGTATCACTATTAACACTTAGTGCAAATAGCCACTGCCTTTAAATAATAAGTGCTGGGGGCGTGGTCAGATTGCTTTTTTGTCTCTAGCTGATCACATGCTTGAAACCAAAAGTTTGTTTGAACTCACCAGTGACCCACAGCAGCTGTGTGTTGCTGTACTGTGTTTTATAGGCTGGTTTCTCTCTCTCTGCTCTGCACGAATAAACTCCTGTGTGATTTAGAGCAGCAGAACTGACAGTGTAGTTTCCTCCTGCTCCTCTGCTGCTGTCTGAGAGCAGATTATAATCAAAGCTGCTCCCTGTAAAACCAGAAAATGCATTCAAAATTAAATGCTAATTTGGATGTAAATAAAATAAGCTAATTCAAATATTTACACATAAAACGCATTATAACTTACCTGATGAAGCAGTTAAAGTGAACCAGCTGAATGTCCAGCCTGTAGAGAAGTTGTAAACCTCACAGATCAGAGTCACTGGATCTCCTTCAGTCAACCACTTCTGTGAAGAAATACTTAAAACTGCTCTGGGATCTGAAATAGAGAAATCGCTCATTAATAACACAGTAAACGTGTTTGTGTGTGTATGAAGCGATGATCAAACTCACCTGATACTGTCAGTGTAACTGCATCACTCATTTGTGACCAGCGTGATCCTTCTGTCTCTGATCCTTTACAGGAGTATTTACCTGCGTCAGACTCAGTAACACAACTGAATGTGTGTTCCTGTTGATCACTGAAAACACTGGTTGAACCTTCTTTATACCAGCTGTAGCTCCAGCTAGTGACTCCTTCACCATAAATGTCACATCTGAGAGTGACTGTCTCTCCTCTGAATACATGTTGATCAGGTTTAATGGTCACATTGGGTTTTGGTTTTTCTGTACAGTCAACAATTCAAAACAAAAAATTCTGTAACAATTTCATAAATAATAGTAATAAAATGTTTACCATAATACTTACCATATATTGTCACTACTGCTGGTTCACTGTAATCAGTGTAATATCTTCCTCTTTGTGCTCTGCACCTGTACTCTCCTCCATCAGAGATGTTCACAGAATTGATTGTTTTATTTGCAGTTTCAGTAGATTCATTGTTTGAGTCTTTTGTCCAGAGAAACACCCATCCATTGTGTGACTGAATCATTTCACATCTCAGAGTAACTGAGTCTCCAGTGAACACTGAACTCTGTGGCTCAACAGTCAGATTTGGTGTGGGAAAATCTGTCAAAATAAAGTTTGTGGGATTTTGAGTAGTTTAAGTTTTTTCAGCAGACCACTAGTAAATAATTTATGTATTTTGATTTCAGAGACAATGCAAGAAATATAACTGTAAGCAGCAATTATAAACATGTTTAGCATGCTCATGGCACAAAGACTTAAAAGACAACAAAGGTTCAGACTTCTGAACCAGCAATCAAAGACACACCATTCAGCAAAGTGTTGTGCAGGGACAACAGTTTACATTCAATTGTAAAATGATCTAGACCATAGTGTTGGATAAATTTGCATAGTTTCTGACCAGTACAAGTTTTGCCCAGTAAGAAAAACCATTGCTGAGATACATCATGACTACTTAGGGTGTACATTTTTTAAGGGTCTGAAAATCCAAAATTCAGCCAACATTTGTGAGACTTGGTTTAAAGATCATGTGAGGGACACATCAAACACATAAACACTTAAAACTGCTCTGGGAGCTGAAATAGAGAAATCTCTCATTAATGATATATTAAATGTGTGTCTGTGGCTGTGATAAACTGTGTGGTTCATTCTGCTGTGGTTCACTACTGTTTAGCTGCTGGTGATTCATCACACTGTGGCCCTGTGGTCACTGTGAACAATGCACAGCAGTTTCCTCTCCCCTCTGGCATCATTCAGCTGCAGATGACACACAACTGTTGTTTGTGCTTCAAAGCTTATGAAGCGCTGTGCCATTACAGTTTGTCCTTTAGCAAACTTTGATAAACCAGCAGCTTTTTCCATTCTGACGCTGAACACTCTACTGACTGAAAGCCGGTTCTCAGGTGGTATATATACTGCTTTGTGAACTACATCTGCGGACCCATTCAGTTGTCATGCACGCTCATTGCTCTAGGCTGGGGGTGCTAATGTAATGGCTCATCGGTGTATAATATATTTATACACATGCACATCAACAGGGCTGGGCAACTTTGTGTCCTTTAGCTCCAACCCTAATCAAACACACTTCTCAGTAGCTTTCTGGTGAGCTTGAAGGCACTGATTAGCTTGTTCAGGTGTGTTTGATTACGATTGGAGCTAAACTCTGCAGGACAGTGGCCCTCCAGGACCGAAGTTGCCCAGCCCTGATCTACAGTACAGTACTGTGCAAAAGTCTTAGGCCACTAGTATTTTCATCAGCTAAAAAACGGTTTAAAGTCAGTTAAAGTTGGTCTTTTGCTGTAGTGTGTCAGTAGGAAATATCAGATTACATTTCCAAACATTCATTTTGCCATTAATCTTAATAATCCAGTGGGATTTTTGTTTGCACGAGGAGTCTGACAACAGCGAGTGCTCTGCACAGAGATCTGATCTCATCATCATCCAGTCTGTCTGGAATGACATGAAGAAACAGAACAAACTCAGACAGACTAAATCCAGAAGAACTGTGACAAAGTCTCCAGGATGCTTCAAGAAACCTACCTACAAAGCTGCAGCACTGTTAAAAGTTTTAGGCACTTGTATAAAAATGCTGTAAAATGAGGATGCTGTCATAAATAGATTTTCTTTATCAATTACCTTCTATTAACTAAATGATATCAACATTTGGTGCGACCATTCTTTGCGTTTACAGCAGCTTTTGCCCTAGGTGCACTTATGCAAAAATTTTTTAAATATATTGTCACATATTTTTCAATGTTTGAATAGTGTTATATGCAATATATGCAGTAAAATTTGAATATACTGTTAAATTCGGGGTTTGTGGGGGTTGGCAGGTGGATTTTGGGGGGGGGTATGGGGGGGTTTGGGCTGATTTGCGTGGTGGGTAAACTCACTACTACCTGTGTCAGACAATCACTTTCACAGTTCAGGGACAACAAAGGTGCAAAAACCACCCTGGACTGGTTTCAAACCCACAGCAGTTAGGATAACAGCAAAGAGTTTGACCTACTGCACCACACCACCTACACCTACAGCAGCAGCCAAAGACACACATCAGTTGTACAGCAGTTGCAAAATGTCAAAGAGGTCAAAAATGGAAAATTTGGTATTGGGTCATTCCGTGTCAACTCAACCAGAGGTCCCTGGCTTACAGTTTTGATTTTGCTAATATTTATTCTGAAGAAAGACAGACATGTATAGTGATGAAAGCCAAAATCTATCATTGATTAATATTTACTGAGTAATCCACTATTTTGTATAGTAAGGTCAAAATGTCAATTTTCACTTTAGATTCAGAGTAAAGTTAAAGGTGGGTAAAAACTTTAGCAAACAGCACTTTTCCAGTTTTTCTCCAAAGTTTGCATGCCTGTAGCTCCAGATGTATTAAAGATATCTTAATGCCCTTTTAGATTTTGGGTTTTGACAAACTTTTCTTTTAGCATCTGTATTTTTAATGCCTTATGAGATTCAGTTCTAGAGATATTGAAATTTAAATATGGCTCCAGGAGTAAATCGTCAAAATTGACACACTTTCATTGGTCAAAAACTAGATGTGGGTCAGTTTGAAAAAAATATGATACCTCTTTTCTTTTAAAGCGTAATGTCTGAAGAACAAATGATGTTAAAACTAGAGGTGTATCTCGTTTCTTTCTGCCAAAATCTAAAAGGGCATTAAAATATCTTTAATACTTCTTGAGTTACAGGCAGGTTTTATGTCTTAATATCAAGATTTCAAAAACTGAAATCAGATCAGCACAAGAATACTATCTTTAGTGAAAGATTCAAAGGTATAAAAAGGGCAAAACAGGTGTTTAACCTCTTAAACACTTAAGAATTTGAGAAATCACTCATTAATATCATGTTAAACGTGTTTGTGTGTGTATGAATAGATGATCAAACTCACCTGATACTGTCAGTGTAACTGCATCACTCATTTGTGACCAGCGTGATCCTTCTGTCTCTGATCCTTTACAGGAGTATTTACCAGCGTCAGACTCAGTAACAGAACTGAATGTGTGTTCCTGTTGATCACTGAAAACACTGGTTGAACCTTCTTTATACCAGCTGTAGCTCCAGCTAGTGACTCCTTCATCATTTATGTCACATCTGAGAGTGACTGTGTCTCCTCTGAATACATGTTGAGCAGGTTTAATGGTCACTTTGGCTTTTGGTCTTTCTGCACAATTCACAATGAAAATAATGTTTTTACTGTATAAACGCAGTTGATTGTAAAGTACACACTCTATGTTCTCATTTTCAGTAATTTCTCAGAGAGGTTTACTAATAATAATAATTACTAATAATAATTACTAATATATATATATATATACATACAGTGTTGGGGTAACGCATTAATATTTATTTCAAGTAACTAGTAAAGTAATGCATTACTTTTGAATTTCTAAGAAAATATCTGAGTTACTTTTTCAAATAAGTAACACCAGTTACTTTTTTCCCCATTTTCTGAATGACAAGTCTCCTGTCAGGAAATTGGGAGTAAACATGATGTTACTGTATTGTAGACTAAATGCATTAAATTCATCTCACTCACAAAAAAATAGATTCAGTATACCTCAAATGAATAAAAACGGTGAAATGCAAACTCAGAATATGATGCAACCCTGCAATAATTAAATAAAACATATATCCTTTATGTATTTAATCCCATTTTATTAACCAGTGTCTTTGCTGCTGACCTTCGATGATGCAATTCAACCATACTAATAAGCAAAAATTAAAAAATAAATAAATTAAATAAATAAATAAATAAATTCATTTCACTTTTGGTGTAAAAGGGCTTATACATTAGAATTGTGTTATATTAAAAACAAAAAAGCAAACCCTGCCCAGATTTAAAAAAGCAACACAAAAGTAACGTAACACATTCCATTCCATAAAAAGTAACTAACGTAATAAGTTACTTTTTCAGGGAGTAATGCAAAATTGTAATGCATTACTTTTAAAAGTAATTTTCCCCAATACTGTACACACACACACACACACACACACATATATAATATATATATATATATATATATATATATATATATACAGTATATAGCACAGTGAATAATGGGAATAATTCACTTGTGTTAAGTTGCTGTCTGTTCAGTTCAGTTCTTCCCTGTAGGGTCTACAAAGTTATGTACATGTGTTTGTGCCTGCTCCTGTTGTGGAATTACCCCTGTGTTTGATTGTTAAAGACTGTTTATGTTTATCGTGCCTCCTGCATGCTTCCTTCAACAATGATACGTGACAAAAGACCCGCCTGAAAACAGCTCTGTTTTTGTTTCCCATTTTTGCTCAGTTTTTGAATTGAAGCTGTTTAATCATACTTTTTAAGGAAATACTGTAAAATAACAGTGTTTTCAGCTTATTTAACTAATGAGATTTTACTTTAATTCTACGGTTTTAGGCATATTCTATGGTTTTATGTTAGGCAGCTGTTGCTGCCAGTAATTTGACCTTTTTATCAGCTAAAGGTTTTAGTTATTCTATTAATTAGAGATTATTTGTGTAATTTTACATAAATTTTGCATGTAATTTCAGAAAACAGAAAAAATATGAAATAAAAATACAGTATTTTTTCTGTATTCAAATGTGAATTACTGTAATTTGTCATTAATGTCATAATACCTTAGTCATATTACTTACTATATATATATATATATATATATATATATTAGTGTTCATTATGTGAGGAAATATATTTGCTGTGTATTGTCACTGCTATTGGTTTACTGTAATTTCTTCTTCCTCTAGTCACAACACACAAATAACTTTGTGAAATCACTGATACAGTATTTAAATATGATGAAATTCACTCACCTTCAGTTTGTCCAAAGTGAATAACTGAAATCAGCACTAAAACATAAAAGGAAAATATGAGCATTGAGCTGATATTACGTATATTACATTAGCTATATAAAGATGTATTTTGTTTGTTCGTTTTTTTTTTTTTTTTTTTTTTTTTTTTTTCTCTTGGAAACTATCATTTTACTCTTAATTCTTCTCAGCTTCTCTGTCATGTTTTTTTTTTTTTAGCCTAATTTCTCTGCGCCTTTTCATCTAAATTGAATAAAAGTCCATTTAAATCATCCTCATAGCAGAGAGACCTCTTTAGAAAACTTGAAGTTGACAGTCTAATTGCAAGCAAAAGAAATAAACTCTTACAACCTGTGCACTACACTTTTGAAAAGTATATAAATAAACAAACAAAAAAAACAACAACAGCAAACTGACAAAAACAGAACAAACAGACTGACAAAAACACAAGAATGCATTTCACTTGATCCTACTCATCATATATGAACAATTATTATCCACTGGAATAAATGCAGAGAAAACAATACTCACAGAGCACAAGAGGAAGTTGACTGAGCTCCATACTAACCGAATAATGACAGGCGGTTAAAGGCACAGACAGTGATCAAACCTCAAGACTTCCTGATACCTTCAGTCAGATCTAACATAAAACATTAAACACAAATGCACCTCATTTGTTAGAGAGAAAAAAATAATAATGTTAATAATCTTGTAACATATAAAAAAAAAAAAATGTTAAACTGACTAGCACGCAAGTTTTTGACAGAAATGTTGCTGTGATTCCGTTTCAAACTGAACAGCATTAAATTTCCATTATGAGAAATACTTGTATGAACAAATAAAATAAAGCATAAACCAAAATTGGAACCCTGCTTATTCTCTGAATTAGGAAGAGATAACTTGTAATAACTTGTGCTCTAAATGGGGTTTAGAGCACCTTAGGATACATACAGGTGCACCTCAAAAAATTTGAATATCATGAAAAAGTTCATTTTTTGTTTGTAACTTATTTCAAAAACTGAAACTTTTATATATTCTAGATTCATTACATGTAAAATAAAACATTTCTAATTTTTTTTTGCTTTAGCTTACAGCTCATGAAAGTCAAAATATTAGCTCAGTATCTCAAAATATTATAATATTTCCTAAGATCAATCAAACAACGGATTTGCAAAACAGAAAAGTATGCTAATTTATGCACTCAGTACTTGGTCAGCAGCATATTACAGAAAATTACTTGCTCCTAGCACAAATTACAGCATTGGTGATGTGTGGCATGGAAGTGATCAGCCTGTGGCACTGCTGAGGCATTATTGAGATGGTGCTCTAGCCTCCAAAATAGCATTAGCTTCATTTGCAGGAAGCTGCAAAGGCTCCTGTCAAGTGGCCAGATTTGCCAGCGATGCCAAATCATTCCTCTCATTTGTGAGAGAATGTCTCTCCTCAATGGTATTGGCCAAGAGGCTGCTGAAAGCAGCTGAATCCTTCTGAGTAGAGTCACTAGGAAGACCGATCATCTGACTTCACTGACCCATCTGACTACACAAGTGACCGCTGTGTCCAAAAGTAAACTGGGCAGCGAGAGTTGTCTTCTGAGGCGAAGAGGACTACCTCTGCCCTTTCGAAGACAGATCAGATCATTTGAACCGACTGCATGTCCACTCCTTGGTTCAATCTGCCCGGCACATGATCCGCTCTTAGTGAGAAGAGGTTGCGACGTGCCCATAAAAGGAGGCATCGTGACATCCTGTAAAAGGTGTGTGACCTTAGATCGCCGTGGTGATTTATAAAGACTACCACTGTCATGTTGTCTGAATGGACCAGGATGTGGTGCCCCTTAAAGACTGGTAGGAAGGTTTTCAAGGCCAGAGAAACCACCATCATTTCATGACATCCAGGTTAATCAGTCAGCAGCAGAGGAGCCAGCAGCAGACAAAACAGCCTTAGAAGAGATAAGCAGGTCATCTTTTTTTTCATGCACAAGTCCAGATGACCCTCCACTTCCCCCTCTGTGAAATATCAGAGATCAGCCCAGAGCAGAACCAGACGTCCTGGAGAAACACAGCAAATAAACCCACATACAAGAACATATCAGACACTCACGGATAATGACAAAAACACTGACTTTTTGAACTGGCTGATTCAAACTCCTCCTGGAGCATTTGTCCAATTAACCCCAAATTTTGTATTACAGTCTAGAGACCCTGAAGATACAAAGATATCAAAAGAATTCAGATACATCAAATGGTTTAAAAAACATTTCTACTGTTGGCTTATATATGCTAAACATTTTGACTAACTGAAATGACTATTAAAAAAATATATATATATATCATTAGTGTCACACAACATTTTGAATCAGTAAAGTGGTTTAGATCAAATAAGAAGTTTTTGGCAACTCAAAATGGCCAGTGGACTACGACATTATACTTATGTTGTCCACGACAGGGTAGCACAAGACATTCTGAGTAAACCTGTGGAGTTTCATGTATGATGCTCAGGGTGCAGCAGTTTTTAAAATATCAGCCATTCATATCAATTGGAATCAGATGTAGGCTGTAGTAACACTACTATTGTGCACCAGAGGGAGCCACATGATAACAAATCCTTTTACATCTCATAGTCTAATCTACTGAAATCACAGGCAGTCTTCATGATAACATGACAAAAATTAGGTTTAAATAAATGAGACAATGGCCTGGTTTCACAGACAGGGCTTAGACTAAATCAGGATAGACTAGCCCACACGGAAATAACCTATATAAACATATATGTTTTAATATAGGTTTTGATATAGGTTTTTAATATATGTGACATATATAAAATTGGCCGTTTTCCTATATTATATGTACATATATGTGCATATATGTACATATATGTACATATAATATAGGAAAACGGCCAATTTTATATATGTCACATATATTAAAAACCTATATCAAAACCTATATTAAAACATATATGTTTATATAGGTTATTTCCGTGTGGGTAAATTCCATAACATACCAATTACATGTGATACCAATTTCACGTGTTCGCACATACGTTTTTTGCATTTCTTTTTTAGTTAGTTCTTAGTTATTGCCTTGATAATAGAAAATATGAGCTAGGCATCATGTATGACAGTTGCCAAAGTGAGATATGAGCTAAAATGACCAGATCCTGCCATGAGCTATATAGGAGACATATCTTGTATGTACATATAGGGCTTTTTTGTGGATATAAAGAAGCAATACAGGAGACCTATATGGCCTGCATATGCACATATATGCACCTCAATTTTGCCTATATGTGGCATATATACGCATATATGCAGCATATATATTATCATATATGTGCATATATACTGCATATAGGTTTCCTATATGCGCATATATCCTCATATAGGTTCTTTCCATGTGGGAGGCCATAGATAAGGACATAAAAGTAATTTTTAAAATGTGCCTTATAAGAAAGCACATATTACTGATGTGCATCTTGGGACAAAACAAAGCCACTTTTATATATTTTAAGATCAGTCAGTGCAAGTTTCTTTCAGTTAAAACAGCTCAGACTTGCATTTTAGTCTGGGACTAGGCTTAAGCCTTGTCTGTGAAACCGGGGGAATAACTGAGTAGATTATTATTATTTCTTTCCATATTTTTTGAGTTTTCAAAACAAAGCATTGCACAAATATTTTGGTACAGTAATACTGCTGTTTGTTGATCAGTAAACACAAACATCACCTAGCTTCACGCTCGTACTGCATCCTAGTAGCCTAACATTTACATCTGTCTGGAACGAAAAGATACAATTTGAAATGATAGTAATACATAACTGAGAATATTCTGATTGTTTGATAGTATTTATCTTAACAAAGAACATTTAATTACAAATTACAAATAAATAACAGGTTATACCATTCAAAAGTTTGGGGTCAGTAGGCCTGTTTTTTTTTCAGTCTCTCCTGCTCACCGAGGCTGTATTTATTTTACCGAACAGGCAGTAAAAATACTAATATTGTGAAATCTTACTCATTTTAAAATAACTGTTGTCTTTTTGAACACACAATGAAATTTTTTCCAATTTTCTAATACACTCAATCATTTTTTTTTCTCAGTTTGTTATTGCTGGACAAGGATTTTTAAAATCAGAAAGACTGTATACTCAAAGAGCTACTGCTTCCTATTGTCACGTATCGTGTGAGAAAGGGGCAAACGAAGATGAAAGTCAAAGATAAAGTCTTTATTATATTCCACAGGTAAATCCAAAACAGGTAAATCCACACAGACATTGACATTCACATTGACAAGACCAGACCACAAACACTGGACTCAAAGCAATTTATAAAGACAGGTGATAACGATGAACATAATTAAGGCACAGGTGATAAAAGGTTAACTAATGATGATGAAATGAGGACAGGAACCAGGAACAACCAAATATGGGCACAAGAGGGAGAAACCAACATAAACAGTCCATGGGGTGTGACACCTATCCAATAAAATATTTTACAGTTGAACATAGCTAGATACACTGCCCTCCAAAAGTTTAGAAACGCCCTAGAAAAGTGGGGTTTTGGACAATATTGGCATGAATCCTTTTTAATTTGTGATAATTTTGCACTGATAAGGGACAACACAAACATAAGGGACTACGAAAACATATTTTATTACATAAACAGTTTATACATAGAATTTTTTTTCAATTCATCAAACTATCCACCATTAGCAGCTATTACAGCTCTGCATAATCTGGGCCTAAATTCATTGTATTGTAAACTTAATTGCCAATCAATTGTTGAAGCTATTAAGGTGTGCTGACCCAAAAATGTAGTGTTTCTAGTTATTTATTATTCTCATCTCTGACTGAGATCCAGCTCTTGGGTGACTCTCCTCTCTCTGGGTGTTTGCAGTAGTAGAAACCCTCATGTGACTTTGAGACAGTAGTGATGCTCATCTCTGTAGTTTGATTCTGGATGAGTGATCCATCTTTATAGAAATCAGCTCTGAGGTTTGGTGAGGTTGTATGTCGATATAAACAGTACAGAATCAGATGATCTCCTTCAGTCACAGGATGAACAGGACTCTCCAGAATCACACCAGCTATAGAAACAGAGCAAACATGCACTTACTGCATAAATTAATATAATTATATAAGCAATATGATAATCTTAAAAAAAAAAAAATCAGAAACACAGACTCACAGTGTACAGTGATATCAACAAGATGTTTCTCTCCAGATTCAGACTCACACCAGTACACTCCAGTGTCTGATGTGTTGGTGGAGCTGATTGTACATGTAGATCCTGTTTGTGATCCTCGACGTAATGATGAACAATCTTCCAGCCGTCCACCGTCTGTGTATCTTCTCACTCTCCATCCAGTAGAGTTACTCTGGTCCTCACAGCTCAGAGAGAGAGAGACAGATGTGAAGTGTTGAGTTACAATTACAGCTTCAGAGTCTCATATTTGAGCATGGAAACTCTCTTTATTAAATATGAACCAATAGTTTAAATTCTGTTTGAACTAGTGTTGTCACGATACTGGAATTTCTAACTTCGATATGATACCTTGAAAAATAACGATATTCGATACCATTTTCGATACCACGAAAACTGCCACAATATTAAGGGCCCCAGTCAACAATTTGATCTCACACTGATCTCACCATGTGGTCACAATGTGATGTAACAGTGAGCTAAAAGTGTAACCTCACAGCGTCCTCAATGTGTGCTCACACTATGATCACAATGTGAAGTCAAAGTGCACTCACTGCATGGAGACTAGGTACCCAGAATGCATTGCTGCAGGAAGCTTTTGATTGTCACCATTGTTGAGATTCATACACTGATTCTTGATGTTTCTCTGTTTTTACATGACACGGCAGGTTAAAATGTTTGATGTATGTTTTCAAATTTCTTCATAAATTACTATACTGTATAAACAAAGAGCTATTATAATTGACTGCATACTGAATTTAGGTGATGATTGTGTTGTTATCATTAATAATCCCTTCTTGGTATTCCTTGCCATAACAGATGTGGTTTACGAACACAGTTACACATCAGTTGTACACAGCACAATCCCGTGTTAATTTAACACTCTGAGTGTGGACACATATAAACACCGAAGCAGTGTTGAAGTTAACGAGATAATTAGGTGATTAACAAAGTGATGATTGATCATTATTGAAGACACCTGATGTTAATAAGCAGAATCACCAAAGGAGAAAACCAAAATTTTTAAGCAACCATTATAGTGGTCAGTGTTTGCATTAGTTGGGCTCTTGACCCTTAAACCATCAATATTAGGCTGCAATTACTGAGTTATAACAGCCAGACAAGCAAAAAGCAAAAGTCAGTAAGATGGCGTTGACGGTGCTTGACCTAATCATCATATAGTGTCTTGAGTATTTGACATAGAATTTCCGTACAGATTACAAAAAAAAAACTGTGAACAAAAGATCAATCAGTTTTGCCATAATCAGACAGATGATGAAAAGGAGTTCACCTTAGTTTAGACACACAGACATGAAGAATCAGTGTGAGAATCACAACAACGGTGACCATCAAAAAGCGTGTTGTAGCCAATCAGAACTCATCCATGACTCCCATCATGCATTGCGGCATGAATAAATTATGAGCGTTCAGAGTTGATCTGTTTATGCCGTTTGTCACCATTGTTGCGATTCATGGGCTGGTTCTTGATGTCTATGTGTGTCTAGGTGAAACACTTTCTTTTTGAACAGGTTGTAAAAAAAAAAACTTTAAAAGATGTATAGGAAGTGCTGGATCTTCTGTGGATTGTCAAGGCAATTACAATAAGCAAAAAAAAAACCTAACTTAGAGGTTATACTCTAGGTGATTTACGTCAAACAATGAATATGTTAAAACATAATCAGCTGGTGACTTGAGCTTTTGGCTTGTCTGGCTGTTTTAGCTCAAATACAGCAGCCAAACAAAATCTAGAAGTAAAAATTTAAGGGTCAAGAGCCCAACTAATGCAAACACTGACCACTATAATGGTTGCTTAAAAATTTTGGTTTTCTCCTTTGGTGATTCTGCTTATTAACATCAGGTGTCTTCAATAATGATCAATCATCACTTTGTTAATCACCTAATTATCTCATTACCTTCAACACTGCTTCAGTGTTAACTTTAACACTGCTTCAGTGTTTATATGTGTCCACACTCAGAGTGTTAAATTAACACTGGGGATTTTGCTGTGTATGTTTGGAGAAGGTTCTTATAACATAAATTTGTTATCTGGGTGTGCACTCATACTGTGAGCTCATCATGTGACACCACTGTGATAGTGTTGAGAAACAGGAAGTAGAATGTCCCCTGGTGACCGATATTTGCAGTGCCTCCTCTCAACCTGCACAACATTTTGAATTCACAATGAGCTCACATATTACTCACACTCTTGAGTATCACACAATGAGAATGATGTGATGTCACTGTGAACATCGCATGATCTCACGTGTTGACTGGGAAATGAGGTAATAATCAATATTTCAGAATAATTCAAACTCAGATATTGGTGTGTGATATCTGAGTTTTAATTATTTGACTACAAATCTCACCTCATCATTCCTCCCAGTGATTATTTCCAGGATAAACTGAGATGCCCCCAAGCTGGCTCCTTAAAACTGACTAAATATTTAAAAAGAGCCAAAAGAGCCGTTCTTTTGAATAAACTCCTGTGTTCTTTTGAACGGCTCTTTGAAAGGAACGGATCGCCAAGATCCGGATCCCCTCAAAGAGCCATAAATCCCATCACTAATGTGAACCCCTTACGCTATTTAACCAGGGCGAATGAGACGAGACAGGCACTGCGGTCACGTGTGGTGTTTGTCAACGCGCCTTTGGAGAGAAATGAAAGTGACAGCTCGGCTAGTATCAGTACACAGTAAAATCCACAGAGTAAAATTAACTCTATTCAGAGAACATTTGGTCCCTCTCTAAACAGAGTTAAATTAACACTGAAGCAGAGTTAAAGTTAATGAGATAATTAAGTGATCAATTAAAAGGTGATTGAGCATTAGTGATGAACACCTGCTGTTAACAAGCAGAATCACTGAAGAAAAGAGAAACACAAGAACTACAACTGATTTCAGCCACAGATTAAATCAACTGAAATAAAAGACATTAAATCTCTCAAAATCTGATTAAACAACTCCACAAACAGCATCACCAGCTTCAGTCATTACTAAGCAGACTGGCTTAATTGTAATAATAATTAAAAAAAAACAAACAAAAAAAAAACAATGCCACCATAATCGTGGTCAAGGTTTGCTTTAGTTTGTCTCTTGACCCTTTTAATAGCTTACAATAATTTTGCTTCTAAGCAATTGTAATTTTGTTTCACAGCAAACATTTATGTATTGCTGACCCAAAAGTTTGAAGCAACAGATTATTTTATACTTTCTGCTTATAGCTCATTTGTGTGAACGTTATGAAGCGATTTTTCTCTTTGGTTTATTGATGGGCATATTGCTGAAAAAAGGTCCTATTAAACAATCACCTCCATAAAGCTTCAATTTTGAAAAAAAAAAGAGGTGCATCTATCCAGGATTTTAGACATGAACACTTATCATATGATCCTCAACAGTGGTGACAATAATTATTCATACTGCAGTGCATGATGGGAGTTTTTACTGTGTTGTTACCCAGCATGCATTGCAGCATGAAGTATTTTGTTGATTGTCACCATTGTTGAGATTCATATGCTGGTACTTGATGTCTGTGTGTCTCTAAGTAATAGTGGTGTTTACTTATGCTTTACATGAACCTAAAATTATTCTTTATTATTACATCATAGTTTTTTTTCTTTTCACTGCTGAAGTTTCACAGGGTTGGTTATGGTTATCTAAACGTATAAATTGAGAAAAAGTTACCCTGGATGTAATCAAACCATCTCACAATAAACATCTCAACATAAAAAGTCAATTAAAATGTGCTTAACGTAAAGCATTGACCACTCTGTTTTACAACATCACATGTACAGTTAAACAGAGATCTAACCCAAAAACTGAAGGGTCAAGAGCTCAACTAAAGCAAATGCTGATCTCCATGATGGTAGCGTCATTTTAACCACTAAAACATCAACTTTTGATCCTCTGTAAATCTCAATAAGAGCTTCTGTAGACGTGTGACAGAAATAAAGTCAGTCTGGTTAATAATGAGTGAAGCTGTTTGTGGAGTTGTTTAATCATCATCTGCTGAGATCTTGAGGGATTTAATCACTTATTTTATTTCAGTTGATTTAATCTGTGGCTGAAATCAGTTGTAGTTCTTGTGTTCCTCTTTTCTTCAGTGATTCTGCTTGTTAAGAGCAGGTGTTCATCACTAATGCTCAATCACCTTTTAATTGATCACTTAATTATCTGATCAACTTTAACTCTGCTTCAGTGTTAATTTAACTCTATTCAGAGAGGGACCAAATGTTCTCTGAACAGAGTTAATTTTACTCTGTGGATTTTACTGTGCATATCGATACTTCGGGAAATTAGTATTGGTACCGTTCAAATATTTCAGTATCGATATTTATCGAAATATCGATATTTTTGACAACATTAGTTTGAACTCACCAGTGACCCACAGCAGCTGTGTGTTGCTGTTCTCTGTTTTATAGACTGGTTTCTCTCTCTCTGCTCTGCACGAATAAACTCCTGTGTGATTTAGAGCAGCAGAACTGACAGTGTAGTTTCCTCCTGCTCCTCTGCTGCTGTCTGAGAGCAGATTATAATGACGGCTGTTCTCTGTAAACCAGAATATGTATTCATTATTAAATGGTTTTTTGGATGTGCATAAAATCAGCTAATTTGGACGTTATGACACGAAGCACATTATACCTTACTTGGTGAGACAGTTAAAGTGAACCAGCTGAATGTCCAGCCTGTAGAGAAACTGTAAACCTCACAGATCAGAGTCACTGGATCTCCTTCAGTCAACCACTTCTGTGGAGAAACACTTAAAACTGCTCTGGGATCTGAAAAAGAGAAATTATTTATTAATAGAATGTTAAATGTGTTTGTGTGTGTATGAAGAGATGATCAAACTCACCTGATACTGTCAGTGTAACTGCATCACTCATTTGTGACCAGCGTGATCCTTCTGTCTCTGATCCTTTACAGGAGTATTTACCTGCGTCAGACACAGTAACAGAACTGAATGTGTGTTCCTGTAGTTTACTGACAATCCTGGTTGAACCTTCTTTATACCAGCTGTAGCTCCAGCTAGTGACTCCTTCACCATATATGTCACATCTGAGAGTGACTGTGTCTCCTCTGAATACATGTTGAGCAGGTTTAATGGTCACTTTGAGTTTTTGTCTTTCTGTACAAAAATAATATGATGTTTCTGTTGTATGAACACAGTTACTTGATTGTAAAACATGCTAATTCAGATTAGACTGAAATTTTGTTCTCAATAGCTGTTATTGCACTAATTTAGTGTTTTATTAAATTATATGTGCATTAAGTGAGTAAAACTACTTGCCGTATATTGTCACTATTACTGGTTTACTGTAATCTGTGTAATATCTTTCTCTTCGTGCTCTGCACCTGTACTCTCCTCCATCAGAGACTTTCACAGGATTCATTGTTTTATTTGCAGTTTCAGTAGATTCACTGTTTGAGTCTTTTCTCCAGAGAAACACCCATCCATTGTGTGACTGAATCATCTCACATCTCAGAGTAACTGAGTCTCCAGTGAACACTGAACTCTGTGGCTCAACAGTCAGAGTTGGTTTGGGAAAATCTGTCAATATAAAATTAGTGGGAATATGAGTTGAGGTGTTGGGTTCGAGTCCACCTAAGTCGAGTCCGAGTCGAGTCCCAGTCTTTTATCAGTCGAGTCCGAGTCCACAATGGGCCGAGTTGGACTCAAGTCCGAGTCCCAAAGGGCCGAGTCCAAGTCGAGTCCGTCTGAGTCCAAGGAAACACTACTGTTTGTCAGTATCTTAACATTGTTTTAATCCAGGGGTGCCCAAACTCAGTCCTGGAGGGAGGTGTCCTACAGATTTTAGCTCCAGCCCCAATTAAACACACCTGAACCAGTTAATCAAGCTCTTACTAGGCATACTAGAAACCCCTGGCAGGTGTGTTGAGGCAAGTTGAAGCTAAACCAAGGACCAGGACTGAGTTTGGGCACCCCTGATTTTAACCTTTACAACTAGAAAAATGCAATGTCAGTTGAAATGTAAGAAAAGCAAACCTCTAGTGGATCTTGCCATTTTGATTTTTGATTTCAC
>VONZ01003528.1:0-20088 GCA_012976165.1 Labeo catla
ACTGGGCTTGGAAGCCCTGACAGAACTTGGAAACTTGACTGACCCTGGAACTTGACTGGATTTGGAGCTAGCCTGACTGGGCTTTGGAAGCTGACTTGACCCTGAAACTTGACTTGACTTGGAAGCCCTGACTGGACTTGGTAGCACTTTGACCTTGGGCGGCAGCTGTAGCTTGACTTGGTTCTGCAACTGACTTGGTTCTGCAGCTTGACTTGGTACAGGAACAGTAGCTGTAATCTTAGCAGCTCCAGGAAACACAGCATTGACTTGACTTGAAACTGGCTACAACTTGACCTGGATCAGGGGTAGCTGCCATTTGTATGCCCAGCCCCAGCCATTAGGGGTGGAGTCGAATGCGTGGAGCCATCATGAGGGCGTGGCTTAGGCTAGCGATTGTGGGTGGCTCTGGGATGGGCCATCTTGTGAACTGGCAGGAGGCAGCCATCTTGTGGATTGGCTCTAGAATGGCCATCTTACTTGTGAACAGGAGTTTAAGGTTGGCGGCCATCTTGTGGATTGGCTCTAGAATGGCGGCCATCTTGTGAACAGGTTTGGGGTTGGCGGCCATCTTGTGGACTGGTTCTGGAATGGCAGCCATCTTGTGAACAGGTTTGGGGATGGCGGCCATCTTGTGGATTGACTCTGGGATGGCAGCCATCTTGTGGACTGGTTGTGGGAGGGCGGCCATGACGGGTGCAGACTCTGGACGGGTGGCCGGCATGGCGTGAGCAGGCCCTGGAGCGGCAGGCATGGCGTGAGCCGGCTGTGGCTTGGCAGGCATGGCGTGAGCAGACCTTGGCTTGGTGGACGTGACTTGAACTGGTTGTGGTGTGGGGCCTACTGGAGGATTACGGGGTCCCTCATCCGCGATCCCCACAGTAAACGTGGATCCACTTAATAGCAGGGCATGATCAATATATTTCTCTAGTGACCAATGAATCTTTCCCCCAGGTAGCCATGAACGAATGGGATCGTTTAAACCCACCCGAAAAATGTCCTTCAGTGCCACGTCATTAAAGTCAACCAGGTGACACAGTCCACAAAATTCCCCCACATATTCCTCTATAGCCTTGTCACCTTGACGAAGGCAGAGGAGGCGAGATACTGCTGGGTTCATGTTGGCTGGTCGTGTATTCTGTAATTTCCGCTGGATTCTTGGTAGGCAAAGTATTCTGTAACGAGGACGCTGAGGCAGAGGTAGAATCCAAAAGCGGTCGTTTATTACAGAAATCAGAATACACAAAAGCAGGCAGAGGGTCAATACCGGAAGGCAGTCCAATAGCAAACACAACATGAAACGTAATCCAAGCAGCAGAGAGTATAAACAGGTAGTGGGTCAAATACCAAGCAGACAGTCCAATCAGGCAAACTTGACAACAGGGGTGATCCAGAGAGCGATAGTCAAAAGGCAGATAATGGTCAAACCTTGAAATCAGTCCAAACAGGCAAATAAATCCAAACAGGGGTAATCCAAAAACACAATATCCAGGAACAAAGCAAGACGGCAACAGGTAATCCAACAGAGTAATAGTAAACGCTCGGTAAGGCAGGTGAAACTGGCAATACTTCGCAAAGTATTGAGCACATGGCCAGTCTTTAAATAGTGACAAACAGGAAGTAACAATAGAAGCAGCAGAGGGAGTGTACAAGCAGTCCTAGGGTGAGAGCTCCCTCTGCTGGCTTGGCGTTACAATAGTGGATAGTGAGCAGTTTCGGACACAGCTAATGAAAATGAAGACAATCTAACTTGTAGTGCAAAACCACGTTTTTCCACCTGTACACACCCATCAACCTTGCTACCAATAATGGCATTCTTAAAGACACAAGCACCCATATCTTGTGACTTGAAAATAAAGCGTTAGACTCCATTAATATTTTAGCTCTGAATGAGAGCATAAATTATCAAACAGTAAATGAACAATATAACCCACGACTTTCTAGAATTATATTCTAGTGGGTTACATACAGTAGCCACATTTGTCTACTACAAATAAAACTTGGACGTGTACTGCATAATCACAGATTATGTGATTAATGTCAAATACAAAGAGTTCTGTTGTTACAACCTTGTTGTAACACAAGCTGGTGATAAATGTAACAGTGTGAAGTAATTTGTTGAAATAAGACCCACACTTACAATTTATGCACAAACTTGATTGAAGAACAAAGAATAATCAGTTTTTTTTTAATAAAGTGAACCATTTAAAGTGACAAAAACATTATACTGTATTCATTTTAGGACTTTAAATTTAGCACTAAAACAGTTGCTGTGTGTGTGTCTGTGTGTGCGTGTGTGTGTGTGTGTGTGTGTGTGCCTTCTAGTGGAGCATGTGGGCACTCCAGCTAGAGATCGTAGAGGCTGACTTTAGCTCAGAATGTCCACTGTTTATCCAAATGACATCTATATGTTAGGTGAACATCCTGTGTTTGTCTGACATTTTTGGCAAGTGGCTCTACACATCTTCTGTTAATTCTGACTACTTACCTTGGGTCAGGTGGTGTGGTCAGGTTTATCTCTTGCTGATTTCAATAGCAGTTGGCATTTAACTGAGCAGTATTTGATGATCATCAGTGTCAACACTGTTATTCAAAAGTGGACTGTGAGAGTAAATGCAGTAGTAAAAGAAATGTTTAAGTTGAGTAGCATATTTAAACTTAAGTAATGGTTTACATATTATTTCCCATCAAAACACAGACCAAACAAATTTTGTCCACCCCATTCCTATTTTTCCACCTTGTTACATATGTCCACTGTGTAAGTTTCTTACGGTAATTTTCATAATGTTAACAAAAGTATATTAATAATTCAGTGTCAATGAAAAGTTCACAGTAAACAAAAAAAAAAGTAAACAAAAATCTATAAAGACAAAAATCTAAAGAGAGCCATGAGGGATGAATGTAGGATCCTATCTTCAATAAAGAAAAACCCCTTCACAACATTCAGCCAAGTGAAGAAATCTCTCCAGGAAGTAGATGTGACATTGTCAAAGCTACAGTCAAGAGAAGACTTCAGGAGAGCAAATACAGAGGGTTCACCACAAAGTGCAAACGATTCATAAGCCTCAAGAATAGAAAGGCCAGACAAAAACCATGTAAAAACACCAGATGAGTTGTGGACAAATCATTCGGTCCCACTTTATATTAGCCGTCTTGCTTTGTTCCTGGATATTGTGTTTTTGGATTACCCCTGTTTGGATTTATTTGCCTGTTTGGACTGATTTCAAGGTTTGACCATTATCTGCCTTTTGACTATCGCTCTCTGGATCACCCCTGTTGTCAAGTTTGCCTGATATAAAGTGCCAGAGCAGGCATAACAGGGAGCCATTGCAGGGCAGGCAGAACAGGCAGAGCAAACAGGAGCAGAGATATCCACAGTGGGACTAATGACATGCATAGCAGAGCGGTGTGTACTTGAATGATTTCTTTGGCCTTCTTGATTGTAACATGGCAGGCAGAGAGTTCATCGTGGGACGCTGCCCCCATGGGAGGATCTACAGCTTGCGCTGACACCTCTGGGGGCATGGGCGCAGATGCTTGGGCAGGTGTGGCAGGGAAGTTATAAATGGCCTTCCTGGCCGTGACAGAACAGGCAGAGTCCTCGGGGAAACGCTGCCCCTTTAGGAGGTTCTGCAGCCGGAGCTGCTGCTTCTGGGGGCATTGGCGCAGACTCTTTGACAGAAGAGGCCTCTGGCGTAGACTCGTGGACAGACGAGGCCTCTGGAGCGGTCTCGTGGACAGGCGAGACCTCTGGAGCAGACGTGTGGACAGGTGAGGCCTCTAGAACAAGTTCGTGGATAGACGAGGCTTTAGGAGCAGACTTGTGGACAGACAAGGCCTCTGGAGCACAGTGTGCAGCCCACACACTGAAAATGGCTATGGCCATTACAGGCAGCACAGTAGCTAGTGGGATGTCTGTTGACCTTGTGGGTGCTGATGCTATGGGCTTGTGGTTTGTGAATGTGAGCTCTGCGTGACTTGGGAGCGTGGGCTCTGCGTGGCTTGGGAGCGTGGGCTCTGCGTGGCTTGGGAGCGTGGGCTCTGCGTGGCTTGGGAGCGTGGGCTCTGCGTGGTCAGCTGATACGTGAGGTGGCTTGAGAAGGTCAGAGGGGACCTGGTGAGATTCTGGTAGAACAACAGTTTTTAGACTTGACTCAGGGAGGCCTGCCGTGGCCGGACTTGACTCAGGGAGGCCTGCTGTGGCCGGACTTGACTCAGGGAGGCCTGCCGTGGCCGGACTTGACTCAGGGAGGCCTGCCGTGGCCGGACTTGACTCAGGAGCAACAGCAGCAACCTGACTTGGCTCATGAAGAACAACTGTGGCGTGGCTTGGTTCAGGGAGATCAGCTGTGGCTTGACTTGGTTCGGGAATAACAGCAGCAACTTGACTTGGCTCACGAAGATCTGCTGTAACTCGGCTTGGCTCATGAAGATCAACTGTGACTTTGCTTGACTTGAGGGCTACAGCTATAACTTTACTTGACACAGGAGCAATAGCTGTAACTTGATTGGACTTCAGAAGAGCAGCTCTGACCTGACTTGACACAGGAAACACAGCTTTAATGTGACTTGACGCTGGAACAACAGCCGTGACCTGACTGGACTCTGAAACTTGACTTGACTCAGGAAACGCAGCTGTAACTTGACTTGACTTGGAAACTTGACTTGACTCGGGAAACACAGCTGCAACATGACTTGACTCAGGAACAATATGGCTTGACTCAGGAACAACATGGCTTGACTCAGGAACAACATGGCTTGACTCGTGGGGAACTGCTGTGACTTGGCTTGACTCGTGGGGCACAGCTGCGACTTGGCTTGACTCGTGGGGCACAGCTGTGTCTTGGCTTGGCTCGTGGAACACAGCTGTGACTTGGCTTGGTTCATGGGGAACAGCTGTGGCCTTGCTTGATTCATGGAGAACAGCTGTAACTTGGCTTGATTCTGTTGCTTGACTTGACTCTGTTGCTTGACTTGACTCTGTTGCTTGACCGGGCTCTGTTGCTTGACCGGGCTCTGAAGCTTGACCGGACTGAACTTGGAAGCCTGACTGGACTTGGAAACTTGACTTGACCCTGAAACTCAACTGGACTTGGAAGCTTTTGACCTTGGAGCAGCAACTGTAGCTTGACTTGGTTCTGCTGCTTGACTTGGTTCTGCTGCTTGACTTGGTACAGGAACAGTAGCTGTAATCTTACTTGGCTCGGGGGTGGCAGCTGTGGTGGCAGACTGTGACCTGACTTGTTGACTCAGGAAACACAGCCGTGACTTGACTTGCCATACAGCTGCAACTTGACCTGGATCAGGGGTAGCCGCCATTTTAGCTGCCCATACAGCCATTAGGGGTGAGTCCAGTACATGGGCCATCATGAGATGTGGCTTGGAAACAGCGATTATTTTGTGGAGTGGCTCTGAGATGGCGGCCATCTTGTGAACAGGTTCGGGGTTGGCGGCCATGTTGTGGACTGGCTCTGGAATGGCGGCCATCTTGTGGACTGGTTCTGGAATGGCAGCCATCTTTTGAACAGGTTTGGGGATGGCGGCCATCTTGTGGACTGGCTCTGGAATGGCAGCCATCTTGTGGACTAGCTCTGGGATGGCGGCCATCTTGTGGACTGGCTCACGGATGGCAGCCATCTTGTGGACTGGCTCTGGAATGGCAGCCATCGTGAGCAGGCCCTGGAACGACAGGCATGGCGTGAGCAGGCCCTGGAGCGGCAGGCTTGGCGTGAGCAGGCCCTGGAGCGGCAGGCTTGGCGTGAGCAGGCCCTGGAGCGGCAGGCTTGGCATGAGCAGGCTTTGGCTTGGTTAAAGTGGCTTGAGCAGGCTTTGGCTTGGTTAAAGTGGCTTGAGCAGGCTTTGGCTTGGTAGGCATGACGTGAACAGACTTTGGCTTGGTGGACGTGACTTGAGCTGGCTGTGGCATGGCAGGCATGACGTGAACAGGCTTAGTTTGAGGGGGTTCTGGCACGATGGTGACAATACCGGACATGAAGGTTGGGGTGTGAAGGGTGTCTGGTTTGCCTTAAGGTGAAGGGAGCTGGTTGTGGTGGGGTGGCTACTGCAGGTTGTGGTGGCTACTGTGGCTACTGACGAGACGATCTGCTGGGTTCATGGTTTTGGTCGTAATTTCCGCTGGATTCTTGGTAGGCGAAGTATTCTGTAACGGAGACGCTGAGGCGGCGTTAGAATCCATATGCGGAACTTTATTAATCACAGCAGCAAACATAAACGTATAAACAGGCAGAGGGTCAAAACCAAAAAACAGTCCACACAGGCAAACAATCCAAACAAGGGTGATCCGTAAACTCAGAAGTCCATAAACAAAGCAAAACAGCAACAGGTAATCCAACAGAGTGATATACAACGCTCGGTAAGGCAGGTTAACTGACATTACTTCGCAAAGTATTGAGCACATGGCCAGTCTTTAAATAGTGACAAACAGGAAGTAACAATAGAAGCAGCAGAGGGAGTGTACAAGCAGTCCTAGGGTGAGAGCTCCCTCTGCTGGCTTGGCGTTACATTTATGAAAATTGGCTATTGACGTTTTTATGAAATTGTATTTCCCTGTAACATTTATAATCAGAATCAGAATCAGAAAGAGCTTTATTGCCAAGTGTGCTTACACACACAAGGAATTTGTTTTGGTGGCAGAAGCTTCCAGTGCACAGACAGGATCACAAGTGACAAGACACAGATAACAGAAATAAACAAGTGATTAGAATAAATATATGAAAAGACACAAACAATAGACAAAAAAATGAGTGATTAGAATAAATATGTGAAAGACAATACACAAGACAATATAATGTAAGTACAGATGTTCTATATACAAATTATACAAAGGAATTGAGTGTATGGAATCTATAATAAATATAAGTATGGATAGCAGTATTGCACATTTTATTGCACAGTGGGGGGAACATTATAAGTGGGATGTTGAGTCCTATTAGCCCAGTTCTGTAAGGTATTTTGTTTTATTTTTTTAATTTTTCAATTTGAACTTTTTTTGTTCTTAATAATTTTAAAAAATGCCTTCAAAGTTGTGAACTGTATCTTTAAATAAAACTTTTAAGATGCCTTCCATCCATTCTGTTATCCAAACCTTTTTGTCCTTATTAGGGTCATGGGGAGTCTTGAGTCACAAGTGGTCAAACTCCCTGGAAGAATGGCCAGTCCATCTCAAGGCTCACACATAGATATTAAGTGATTTTTATTGAATTTCTCTTCTTTTAATATAGCATGAGGTAAGCATTCTTAATTAATGGCAGAGTTTAACTTCATGTGGCTTAACTTTCTCCCTAGGCTCAATTTACCCATCACTAGGGGTAAGTTCAGCCAAGAAACCACTTTTTTTTGGCTTGTCCAATTAACATTTAAAATACATAAAACATAGCAGCTTCAAAATTTTTTTTTTTTTGGTCCTTAAATTACTCTCCTGTACCAAAAACTCACAGAAAATTTCTGAGGGAACCCCTAGTCTGTTCTGGATAGTGGAACCCAAAATTAAGTAAAAAATATATAATAATAATAATAATAATAATAATATTATATATATATATATATATATATATATATATAAATAATATATTACATTTCACACATTATTATGTCAGCCTGGTCATTATTCACTTATACTGCATGTAAAAGAGCAGCTTGGACAAGTGTGCTGGATCACTGTTCATTGGAAGAAAGTCATTTTTATTCAGAATGACAGGAATGACATGTAAAGTAATATGCCTAGGCATTTTAGACCCAGTCTTTGGCAGCAAAGAAACCAATACTGTGCGTGGCCAAGAGAGCTTAACATGCTGCAGCTTCAGAAAATGCATGCAAACAGAAAAGGCATCAGCAAATGCTTTTTCTGCATTTTCTGCATTTCTCAAAAGAGAAATTAATCTTCATCAGTTTGACAGCACATGTGCTGCAAATACTAGCAACACAACCAAATACAAAACATGCTGCAAATCCTCACAACACAGCCAAATACAGAAACGGGCATGTAGCACACACCATGTTTCTGGATGTGTTGTGAGTATTTGAGTTGAGCTCTCTCGACCACCGTACAATACAGAAAAAAAGTATTGTAAAGTATTGCTTCTTAAGTTTTTTCAGAACTTTACTGTGAACATATTCTTTTTTTATATTGCTCTTCAAATCACTTACCCACTTCTTGTTAGCTTTGTTGTTTCATTGTGTCTGTAATTCATTTACAAGCTTAAACAAAATATATAAAGATCAGATTGCTTCAGTGTAGGCCTCTGAAAGAAGCCTTCAACAAACTATTAATTTCAGCTGAACAGCTCGTTTCCTCTTCTCTCCGCCTGAGTGCAAACTAAAATCAAACACTAGTAGGCCCTAGAGAGCCAGCGTTCGGAAGTCAGCTCATTCTAAATTAATTCTTTTGAACAGTTTGTTTTGAAAAATGATTCAAACAGCGTTGTTAGGTCCAACTCATAATGAACCACTCTTTTGAACTGCTCGGTAAAATAATTTACTGATTCATTCGTTTTGTTTTATTTATTTATTTTTTTTTTAGTCTGGCCACACACTAGACCAGTGGACCAACCACGTTCCTGGAGGTCCCCCAACACTACACATTTCACATCTCTCCTTTGCCTGACACACCCAGTTCAGGTCTTGGAATCTCTACTAATGAGCTTATGATCTGAATCAAGTATGTTTGATTAAGGAGACATTGAAAACATGCAGTGTTGGGGGGCCTACAGGAAACGACTTTAAACGATTTTAAAACCATGGGTGACCACAGACAATTAGACAGTTTCAACCAATTTTTAGCCTTATAATCCTCTCAGTACTTTGCTTTTGTGGCTGCCGAGTTTTATCTATAGACGCACGCAACATCCGGTAGACTCAAATAGGGCCACACCCAATTGTTCGGGGGTACAAATCGGGCTTAAAATCGACCTTAAAGGGATAGTTCTCTCATCAATTACTCGCCCTCATGTCGTTCCAAACCCGTAAGACCTTTGTTCATCTTCGGAACACAAATGAAGATATTTTCGATGAAATCCGAGAGCTTTCTGACTGTCCACAGACAGCAAGGGTCCTGCCATGGTCAAGGCACAGAAACGCAGTAATGACATCATTAAAATGGTCCATGTGACATCAGTGGTTCAACCGTAATTTTATGAAGCTACGAGAGTATTTTTTGTGCGCAAAGAAAACAAAAATAACAGCAAAACCTAAATGCCTTGTTTATGTATAAAGTGCAGAATTTTCAATTTTGACAAAATAATTTTTATGTTATTTTAATCTCACGATTACAAACACCTACAAAGCTGATATGCTAATTTGTCTAGAGTAGCCCACATGTATGCTTGACAAGGGCTTTTGATGAACTTTAAGCAAACATGATGATCCATCATCAACCTCAAGAACTGAATGTAAACAACAAGCCTGTTTGTTTAGAATTGAAATCTTCTGCTTTACAAAGAGAACGTTTTCATGTGCAAGCATGAAAATGAAGTATTTGGTTATTATAGGAAATAAATTGAGATTCTTCAGGGCTGCTCAGACATTTAGCAGGAGACACAAACACAGTCTCTGTTTTGGGCTGCCTGAACAAATTATCACTACACATTATTAGTAAAGTTATGATCAGCTTCTTTCTGGTGCGGCAAAGTTGGTTTTATGTTGGACATTCCTTAGATAGTCGCAGAGCAAATTAAGGGACTGTCTCAAAAGTACATAAAAATAATAAAAACAAACAAACACACGAAAAAGTCATACAAATAAAATGTAAATATGTGAATTAAGTGGAAAACCATGAAAGCCATGAATAGGATATTTGCTATAAATTGTTACACACTGTTGTTATATTGTACTCCAACAGTTTCTTTTAAACATTGTCATGACACCAGTAACATATTCAGTAACACTTCGTACATGATTTGGATTTTGGAAATATAATTTTGTTTATTTTTTACATTTTTCAAATACACAAATCTATATAACTTCCTGCTCTTGTGACACACTGATGTCAAACCACCTGTAATATATTCACTAGCACTTGTAACACTTCATACATGAACTGTATTTTGGAATTTTATCTGTTTTATCTATTTTAAAACTTTTTTACTTCTTGGTCATGTGATCTGATATTGTTACACAAGGCTGCATTTCTCATACAAAAATAGTACTAGTCTTTTTTTGTACTGTTAGTCCTTGTGTAATTTGTTAGGCCCAGGCCTCGATGGCTTTTTCTGAGAAATGCATCCAATAGAAATTATATGTAGAAAATGCAAATATAATCATAATTTGGTTAGGGTTTTTTCTTTATTTTAAGAAGACTGAAATGTATGAAGGAACAGCAGTGAAAGAATAAAATCAGGACATGATTCCAATCAGTCATGAGCCTGTGTCTCCATGAGCCAACAGGCCTCAAATGTCCTAAACTAGAGCATAATCCACTGTACCATTCATTCTTTCAACCATTAAATCAGCTTGTCTGTAAGGGCATTTTAAAATGTGTCAATTATTAATTCAAAATATGAGTTAGAATGTTCACAGGTGTCATGTTTTTGTTTAAAAACATATGTTTAAGGACCCTATATTCATGCCCACATCAGGTGAAATTTTGCTCAATGTTTATCATTTTCATTACATTTTAAAATACTAAAAGCCATGGACAACTTTTAGTTAAGGGAAAGCTCCACTACACATCCACGGATGTGTACAAAACCTACTTTTGTTTAGTTAATCTTTCTGCTACACATCTGACTTTTTTTTAAATTTTATTTATTTAGTTTTGATTATTCATATCCAAGTTGATTGTTTGGGATTTTTACATATATAATACAGGCAAAGTGAAAACATTATATAACATGACCATTCGAACATAATAAATTTCCCCCACAGAAACATCATGTAACAATTTATGGTACAGGGAGGTCTGCTTTGAAATGTTTAAATCAATTACATTGTTTAAAACTGTTTCTTTATGGAAATAATTAATAATAACCAGATTGATCATTTTATTTTTCTTTCATGTTTTCAAAATAAAATTTCTTTAAGCAATTTCTCGAAACTGTACCCTAATAACGTGCCTAAAATTTACATTCATTAATTTAGTATTGTAGTGTTATGCTTCCATATAACAGAAAGATTTTAAAACATAAAACAAGCTAAAGCTTATTGATGTGTATTCAAGATATGGAGTCTAAATACTATGCCAAAATAGCTTGAAATGTTGTTCAGTGTGACAGCAGTGTCCCGAGGCATTACATGCTACAGCTTCATCTAAAACTACTTTAAACAGCACTTTTACAGTTGTATTAAAATTATTATACATTATGCAGTTTTTGTCACCATTTATTAACTGAGACTCTGACTGCATGGATTATTTGTACTTTAAAAATGGACTTTCACAAGACTGTTGAATTAAATTACTGAAATGAATGAAAACCCTTCAAGAGATGATAACCTATCACAGCAACTAAAATATACACTTTCCCAACAAATATTAACTCAAAATATTAATGCCATTTTTGTACACAATGCAATGCATCCTTCCCCAGACTTACTTTTGGCTCTTGTGATGAATATCCAGGAAAAAGTTAATTCACAAACACCAAGCCTTTGTTTTTCATAGCATGGAGAAGTTGGCGTCAGTCTGACAAGAGGTTTCTTCAGCTGTATGATGGTAGGGAAACCTTCATTTATTCAGCCTAACCCAACCTTCCCAAATACCATGACATTATGACACTCGTGATTGCAGTGGGAAATACCACACTGGAGAAATGAATTTGGATAAAAGGGATAAAGAACTACATTATAAGTATCTGACAAAAAGATTATGAAACTGAAACCCTGATTTCATGTCTTTGTGAATCATTAAACTGGAACAAGTTCGTGGCAGTAGCAGCCATAAGAAAACAAATAAGAAAAGTCATTCACTGAAATATATTCTGATCAAAAACATTAAACTGCAAAGAAGCCAAAACAAAACATAATGCTTTTAGAATTGAAAAGTATACAATTATATAAAACAATTCTATATTATATATTATACAATTATATTTTATTTGTCATTTAGTGACTGATCTGAAACAAGCCTTAATAGTCCATTATTGTAGGAATCTTGTTTCAGTCTTGTCTGCTCAGTATGTCTAAATAATAATATGCAGAAATAAAAATAGCAAAACATAACAAAGAAAATGAATTTTCTTTCAAGGATTGATGCTTATTCACTGGCAGTCTGTGTTATGAGCTGACTGTCATGGGAGAGATGTGTACTAGTCACATGATTTTTAGAAAATGTTTAAAGAAAGGTCAGTAGAATAAAACAAATAATTTAAGCATTTAGACAAAAAACAATGAAGTCAATAATATTTGGAGATATCTAACCATTAAGCCATCACAATCATTTCAATGTCACTTGCATTCCTGTCTCATGACCCCTTGACATCTGCTATCTTTGCATGATGGAACGCCATCTTCGCAAGGTTGGACCTGCCGTGAAGCGGGCTAAGAAGGTGGCACAATGAGCGTTACCTTTCTGATCATAACCCTCAAGCTCAAGTGAGCCTACCATTCCTTCCCGATCTTCATACAGAGGTTGAGTAGGCATGGAATAAGCCATTTTCTTCACACATTCATAGGTTCCATGATAATAGTTATGCTAATATTCAGGGGATGTGCGAAAATTTGATTTGGAAAATCAAAGTATTACTAGTATCTCATTTCTAAGAATTTTACCAAATATAAAAAAGCAGTAACCAGTAATATTGACTTCTCTTTTGTTGTAGGTAGTTGTTGTACAAGTAGGATGGTTGGTCGGTATTTGTCCCGCCCCTCCTCTATTTACGGCTGGGTCAATAGTGGGTCATTGCATTTTAGTTATTAACTCAACTACAAAGAAAAAAAAATCAAAAAGAGGGCAAGGGCAATGAACTTATAGCTATTATGGCAGTGCATCAAAATATAGTGTCATCAGTTTACCAAAAAGAACACACAACGTTTTATGCACCATTTACACTGGGTAGGGAGCAGTTGTAAATTTTTTTCGTACCAACTAACATTTTGGAAATATGAACATTTTCATGAATTTAAAAGTTTACGTCAAAATGGCTTTACGAATGATTTACACAAAAATTTGTTCTGCTCGTGTTTCATGAATAAGGCCCATTGAGTTTCTGGTCCAGTCTGTTGCCAGGACTCCATTTCCCATCATCCTCCCTGGAACTCAATCACACACACCTGACAGTTATGAGACCTCATCATCACCACCATAAATAAAGCGTGCACACACCATCAGTTACTGCCTGGCCTTGTCTGAAGCTACGGATCTCTTACCTGCTACTTACCTGCCTTGAGCCCAAAGTATACTTTGGCCGCCCGCATCCACGCACCGTCCGCATTATGTAATTTTAGTCATCAGAAGGGCTCATGGACAGCTGTGCACCCCGCAAGAAAAAGGCAGCAGAGACGCGAGTTCAAACAGTTGTACTGTGCATGTGTCAAACTCGGCAATCCGCGCTCATCCGCAGATGAGTATGCTTTGAAAACTGTGCAGACGCGGCTGTGCGCAAGACGTAACGGACCACGGAAAGTGAAGTATATCTGGGCCTTTATGATCCTGTGTACCATGATCACTATTCTACTTACCTCTTTCAAGTCAATCTTCAGTCTTCTGAGTCAGCAACATTTCCACAAGTACCTCAAGCTGTTCACCAGTCTTCCCTCATCTCCCTAAATGTGTAGGTGTGTGTGCGTGCTACCCCGGATCTGTCAACCAAAGACTCTATATTGACATCTATTATCATCAACAGTGATCAGCAATATCCTACTTGTTCAGTGATTGTGTTCCTTCCATAAACTGTTAATAAACACCTTTGAACTTCACCTTGTTTTTTGGTAATTCCGTGTAATTCAGTCAGAGTTTGTATGTGATGAAAGCCAGATCATTACCACACTGGCAGAAAACCAACCCTCACAATCCATTCCAAGAACTTGTTAATGTTCTATGTCATACTCTTACCACTTCTGACATGACATGAGAAATCAAATTTGCCTTGATCTTTTGGCATATAAGAGGTCTTTGTATCATTAAAACCTCCTCCTCTAAACAAAGCATTTATTTAATCAAGCTCCAAAAAACGCTCGTATGGATCTGAGATGCATGATGACGTCACCCAGGCACAGTCGTTTGCATAAACACTGCCTCCAGAGCAACACGTTGATGAATAGTCATCGTCTCACCATAGGCCCCGCCCACAGGTGTTCAGTCACTGAACAGCTTCACTTTTATGCGTGAGCAGATTTTTATATATATATGTTCTATATTTCATATATTCATGTAACATAATTTATGTAACATATTCTACATTGAAAAAACATTTAGAATTAACAATGACTGCTGTACGAAAAGTCAAAAGAAAAAAAAAAAGTTACCTAATGCAGAGAATACGCTTCCTGCCATAGTCAGTGTTCAGTAGTTCAGTAGTCAGTGTCGGCGAGACAGACAAGACGATGGTGGAAGTTTGGCAATGTTTTTTTTTTTTTAAAAGCCTGTTGGCTTTTGCCGTTTATATGGTGGTTTTCGAAGTTTTTTTTTGAACATTCGTTTCTAATTAATTTAGTTTTACAGTGTTTGCTGATTTTTACTTTGTGTAATTTCTTTCTTATTCGTTTTGCTAATAAACGTTCTACGTTTCTTATATTTATTTGGTTCCACAGTGTTTACCGATTTTCAGTTTTGTATACTAGGCTATTTAAAATATATGTAGGCCTATACCCTACGTTATTTGTTATTTTATATTAGACATATAGCATGATGTAAGCTATTTTTATTCGTTTTGTTAATAAAAGTTCCATGATTAATTTATAGGCTAAGTTAGTTTAACGTTGTATTTTGTTGTTGCTTGAATGCGATTCAAGCAATTGACGCTGAATTGCCGCTAATTTAAAAGTGAAAGTAAAATGTGCACTGCGCATTTACAAGCTATTTAAAAGCAAAGGAAAGCAAGTGAAACGAGGGAAATTGAAGATATGTGTTCGAAACCAGTTTCTTCCTTTCCTCATAACTGAGAAACTTGCTTCTGATGTAGCCAAACAGTTAACTTGCAAAAATAACGAAAAAAGAGTCCTCTCCATCAAGACAAGTTGAGAATCATGAGTCGCGACTCGCGAGGATATGGGGCTTAAATTTAAATTAATTTATCCAAAACGTGCTTATTCTATCCACTAAAATAATAAGATAATATAAATAAAATGAAACAGTATGAAGTCTTTGATTTTTCACAGCTCAGACAAAATCATGATTGGCTCTGGTCTGGGGGCTTGACACTCGATTACGCTGAATGTGAGTGTCGCTTTGGATCAAAAGCAAATAGACTTTACAATCGCTGTCACTATCTTGTCTACAGTGGATACAGTATACAGATGCACATTCACTTTCTGACACAGTCCACACGAGTCTGCCATCAATAGGACAAATGGAGTGAAAGAATTGTTTAAACAGCTCGTTCGAGGCTTTGAACAGATATCCGAAGGATCCCAGCGTAAGTAACAAGTGGATAGTTTACTTTTAATGGCATCCCGGATCATGTCAGAGGAATGTCTAAAGCGTTTTGTTTTTTGTAAACGAGGCACAGTGTCATGGAGGTGACATTTATTGTACAAAAGTGGAAAAATCCCACAGTGCAGAAAAAAATAGTACTACAAACAAAAATAAATCAAAGAAATGAATAAAACTAGAGCAGATTCTCAGGAAACGTTCATTACAATAGTTTATTATTGCACCGAACAGACACGCTCGCGCTACACCACCACACCTGTCCACTGATTGCTACGGTGGCCAACTTAACATCTTGGCTCCACCTATGGAACATACCATACTATTGGTAAGTCTAACATAAAATTCACAATATTTAGTCATTTTTACACAGGACATGCATAACCTTAATAAAAAATTGTAAAAACAATTGCGGGGCCAAGCACAACAGAGGCAGAATGAGGAGCTAAGCACGGCAAGGAGCAACAGACCGACTACAACGAGTAACTAAAGTCATTTTAGGATAATATCAGTTGAAATGGCTGAAAAATCATAGATACAACCAATAAAATAATTTCATGGTTTCCACTTTTGACCAATAGGTGGTGCTGTTTTCAAATTGATATGATACGTTCTGTGTGAGGTGACAAAGACACACACAAATTTTGGTGTCATTATGCCAAAGCTTTACAGAGATACAGCCTCAGAATAATTTTGGCATCAAGCCTAAAATTTGTAGTTACACTGTACGAAAATGGTTTTGTCTATCAACATGAAATCCGTAACTTTGAGTTAGGACAGTCTGAAGATGATCTGACTCAATTTTGGTGAAAATCGGACCAACGGTCTAGGAAGAGTTTGAACAAGTAGGTTTTGTACATTAATCAAAATGGTGGAAAGGAAGTTCAACCAACTATGGTATAATTGGTATGTATGTTTTGGGACCAGTTTCATTACAACAGGCTAATACAATCAGAAGTTATTAGCATTTTTGGAAATTTCATTATTAATGTTTAATAAATGGTGTAATACTTCTGACCAATAGGTGGCACTGTTACCAAATTGATGTGGCGTGGTCAGTGTGAGGTGACAATGGCACATACAAAGTTTGGTGTAAATATGTCAAAGCTTTGTGGAGATACAGCCTCAGATACAGTTTGGCATCTTTCCAACAAATTTGGTGATGTGCTAAACGAAAACCATTTCATCTATTGACACGAAAACCATAACTTTTTGTCAGCATGGTCGGAAGATGATCCGAGTCAAATTTGGTGAAAATTGGACCAACGCTCTAGGAGGAGTTTGAAAAAGTAGTTTTTCAATATTGATCAAAATAGCGGACAGGACGTTCATCCAATTATGGTATAATTGGTATCAGTGTTCTCGGCATGATCCAAGGAATATAACAAGACCAGTTTTATTAGAGTAGGCCAATGTAAACTAAAGTTATTAGCATTTTTGGAAATTTCATTATTAATGTTTAATGAACAGTGTACCAGAACAGTTCTGACCAATAGGTGGTGCTGTTACCAAATTGATGTGGTGTAGTCAGTGTGAGGTGACAATGGCACATACAAAGTTTGGTGCAAATATGTCAAAGATCTGCAGAGATACAGCCTCAGATGCAGTTTGGCATCCTTCCAGCAAATTTGTTGATGCGCTAAACGAAAACCGTTTCCTACTAAGCATCGACACGAAATTCATAGCTTTTTGTCAGCACGGTCTGAAGATGATCTTTGGTGACAATCGGACAAACTGTTTAGGAGGAGTTTGCAAAAGTAGGTTTTCAACATAAATCAAAATGGCGGACAGGACGTTCATCCAATTATGGCATAATGGGTATCAATGTTCTCGGAATGATCCAAGGAATCTATTGAGATCAATTTCATTACAATAGGCTATAATGTAAAAAAAACTTATTAGCATTTTTGTAAATTTCTTTATAACTTTTGACCACAAGGTGGCACTGACACTAAACTTTTTGAGTGCTGTCAGGGCATGGTGCCAAAGACATATACCGAGTTTCGTAATTATACATCAATGCGTTCGTAAAATATAGCATTTTTGGACAAAATTCAATATGGCCGACACTCAAAATGGCTGACATAGGAAAATCGACTCGGCATGATGGGACGAATCTAAAGAGACCAATTTTGTGATTTTTGGACAAACCATTCAGAAGTTATAAGCAAAAATAGCCATTTTTCATATCTCCTGACCCCTAGGGGTCACTGCGCCGAAACACTGCAGGTAGCCTCAGGTCATGTTTGTTATAACACACACCAAGTTTGGTCTCAATACGCCAAACCGTTGCGAAGATATAGCCTCATAACCATTTTTGCGTGCTTTTCGTAGAATTCATTTGCGCGTTATTCGAGAACGTTTGACTTATCAACTTGAATTCCATAACTTTTTGCCAGCATGGTCTGAAGATGACCTGAGCCAATTTTGGTGAAAATCAGACAGACTGTCTAGGACGAGTTCGAAAAAGTAGGTTTTTTGAATAAAAATTTATAGAAAAAAAAACTAAACCTTACGATTTTTGAATTTTGGACTTTTGGATTTTTGATTCTGTGCCTTACGGTTCAAAAGTTATTAGCACAAAATTATTGAAACTTTGGACAAGTGGTGGCGCTAGAGAGTTAGAGTTAGAGACTCCAAATTTGCTGTGGTTAATGATGAGACTGTCCTCAATCAGTGTGCCAAATTTCACAACTTTCCCGCAAGCGGTTCTATGGGCTGTCATAGACTTCCAGAACGGAAGAAAAAGTACGCTAACGGATACAGTAGGTGCCATCGCACCTTAAGTGCTTGGCCCCTAAATACAGTTCACCTATTAACAAAGACAAAGAAAAACACAAAGAAACAATCAGATATACCTTTGTTCACAGATGTAACCTGAATTTGCTCAGAGACGTCAACAGAAACATACCAGTGCTTGTTCAAGTGACAGAAATGATATGTGTAAATGAACCAAGATTTGAACAACACAGGTTTAAACAAATGATGCTTCTGACTGGTAAGTATATCTGTTGTACTTGTATCAATAAATGAAGTTCCAAACGTAGGTTCGGGAGGAGCCTAATCATTCAGTCCTGTCAATCATCATTACGAGCCTATATAAGCAGCTCTCATTGCACCATCCCAGCCTCAGTTCTTCCGGCATCCCTCCACCTCCCCTTCTCCTCCTCTATTTCTGTTATTCTCCCTCTAGGTAATATTGCAATGGAGGGTTGAACTCTGCGCTCAAGCCGAGCCTTGGGTTCGAGCCTCCATTAAGGACAGTAAGCCAAGTTTGTTTACCATTGCCCATCAGGACTGGATGGGCAGGCGAACTCCTGAAATGTCTTAAACTGTATTACTGTGTCCTGTGGTTATTAGTAAACTCATGAATTACTCCCTTGTGAAATGTTAACAGATAGAATAACACAACATTCTCTGTTGGCACTGGTCAGCCTGGCATCAAATCCGCCATGGTCCAGACACCTTGCCACCTGCAGTTAGAAAGCTCCTCCTGCCGCTCATTCTACAGAGACTTTGGTCGCATCTGTGAGTGGACTTCATGACAGATCTGCCTGCCTCTGATGAGTGTCAATGCTTTATAGTTGTTGTGGACAGATTTGCCAAAGCATGTCACCTAATACCTCTGAAAGGCTATCCTACAGTGATGGAAACAGCTGAATTGCTTTTCAGTCATGTCTCCAGGAACTTACCAGAGGAGAATGTCTCAGAGGATGGCAGTTTTTATCTCAAGTGTGGAAAGCTTTCTTCTCACTCCTGGGGGGGACCGTTTAATTATCATCAGGATACCATCTTCAGACCAATGGTATGGTAATTCTAACAGTGAGGAACATCCAGGAAATTGGGTGCTTTCTTGGCACCTTTTGCCACAGCCACCAAACCTCACCTCAACGGCACCGGTTCCTATAGTGAAGGCAGAGTATGCTCAAAATTCTCTTTGTCAGCCATTTTTGCTGACACTATATGAACAGGTGAACTATACCTTTAACTGTGTTAAAAGTGAAAAATGTAACAACAGTTGTTTGCACTAGATCTGTTTTGTATTAGAGTCTGGTAGGTGCAGGACAACCGATGGATAGCTGTAAACTAAAGCTGTGAAAATAGCAATTTAACATTACTATTATTAAAGCTTTTTAAAATGACAGATTACTACTATAAAATTTTACCAAATATGGACAATATGGTAAAATCTTCTAACCATTTTACAATAACCTAATTGCATCTTCTTGCTATTTTTCCCCCAACATTTTTCTAACAGTTTTCAAACATGAACAACACATCCTCATACCTGAAACAGTCACTGAAATCCTGACATATAAAATAATACTTAGATTTTTTAAATGAAGTTTATTGAAACTTTAGATACAATTTTGTAAAATCCATATTTTTTTTTTATGTTTTGTATCATATTTTGATACATTTATGGTTCATGTAGTATGATATAGTGAGGATATGGAGTTCAAACACAATTATGAAAAGCACCTCAATTTTATTCAGAGGCATAAACTGAGCAAAATTGGTGATTTTGTGCAGATGCTGGTATTTATATGATA
>VONZ01003529.1:0-20086 GCA_012976165.1 Labeo catla
AGTTAATGTTTATTAATATATAATGTATTTGTGGAAGTCCACAGAAGATGGCTGGCAAAATGGCATATACAAAAAAAATATATATATATATATATATTTTTTTTTCTGACTTATAAAGCCTTGACACATTTTGGAGTTATTTATATAAACAGAAATGATTTTATTTGACACAAACTGCCTGCGATTGTTGACTGGTATCTGAAGTTAATGTTTATTAAACACCAAAGCCTTGACACTGAATATATAATAATAATATCTGAATATTAATATATAATGTATTTGAGGCGAACTCCTGGAGATCGCTGGCAAGTATATGGTAACCTCACCAAAAATATTAAATGTATTTTTTTGACACCAAAGCTCTGACACACTTTTCAAGTTATTTTATATAAAAAGGAAATGTTTTAATTTGACACAAACTGCCTGCGATTGTTGACTGGTATCTGACGTTACTGTTTATTAATATATAATGTATTTGACGCGAACTCCTGGAGATCGCTGGCAAGTATAAAGTAACCATACCAAAAAAAAAACAAAAAAACACCAAAGCCTTGACACTGAATATATAATAATAATATCTGAATATTAATATATAATGTATTTGACGCGAACTCCTGGAGATCGCTGGCAAGTATAAAGTAACCATACCAAAAAAACAACAAAAAAACACCAAAGCCTTGACACTGAATATATAATAATAATATCTGAATATTAATATATAATGTATTTGACGCCATCTCCTGAAGATCGCTGTGAGTAACCATACCAAAAAAGTATTTTTTTTAACACCAAAACCTTGACACTGAATATATAATAATAATATCTGAATATTAATATATAATGTATTTGACGCGAACTCCTGGAGATCGCTGGCAAGTATATGGTAACCTCACCAAAAATATTAAATGTATTTTTTTGCCACCAAAGCCCTGACACATTTTTGAAGTTATTTTATATAAAAAGAAAATGATTTTATTTGACACAAACTGCCTGCGATTGTTGACTGGTATCTGAAGTTAATGTTTATTAATATATAATGTACTTGACGCTAACTCCTGGAGATCGCTGGCAAGTATACTGTAACAATAAGAAGACAAAAAAGTATTTTTTGACATCACAGCTCTGACACACTTTTCAAGTGATTTTATATAAAAAGAAAATGTTTTAATTTGACTGGAAACTGCCTGCGATTGTTGACTGGTATCTGAAGTTAATTTTTAATAATATATAATGTATTTGGCCATCTCCTGAAGTTGGCTGGCAAGTAACCATGCAAAAAAAAAAAAAAGTATTTTTTAACGCAAAACCTTGACACTGAATATATAATAATAATATCTGAATATTAATATATAATGTATTTGACGCGAACTCCTGGAGATCGCTGGCAAGTATAAAGTAACCTCACCAAAAATATTAAATGTATTTTATTGCCACCAAAGCCCTGAAACATTTTTGAAGTTATTTTATATAAACAGAAAATGATTTTGTTTGACACAAACTGCCTGCGATTGTTGACTGGTATCTGAAGTTAATGTTTATTAATATATAATGTATTTGACGCGAACTCCTGGAGATCGCTGGCAAGGAACCATACCAAAAAAAAATATATATATATATATATTTTTTTTTTTGACACCAAAGCCTTGACACACTTTTCAAGTTATTTTATATAAAAAGGAAATGTTTTAATTTGACACAAACTGCCTGCGATTGTTGACTGGTATCTGAAGTTAATGTTTATTAATATATAATGTATTTGACGCGAACTCCTGGAGATCGCTGGCAAGTATAAAGTAACCATACCAAAAGAAAAAACAAAAAACACCAAAGCCTTGACACTGAATATATAATAATAATATCTGAATATCAATATATAATGTATTTGACGCGAACTCCTGGAGATCGCTGGCAAGTATATGGTAACCTCACCAAAAATATTAAATGTATTTTTTTGCCACCAAAGCCCTGAAACATTTTTGAAGTTATTTTAGATAAACAGAAAATGATTTTATTTGACACAAACTGCCTGCGATTGTTGACTGGTATCTGAAGTTAATGTTTATTAATATATAATGTATTTGACGCGAACTCCTGGAGATCGCAGGCAAGTATAATGTAACAACACCAAAAAAAATAAAATAATAATAATTTTTTGACATCACGGCTCTGACACACTTTTCAAGCGATTTTATGTAAAAAGAAAATGTTTTATTTTGACACAAACTGCCTGCGATTGTTGACTGGTATCTGAAGTTAATGTTTATTAATATATAATGTATTTGACGCGAACTCCTGGAGATCGCAGGCAAGTATAATGTAATATTACCAAAAATATGAAATGTATTTTTTTGACACCAAAGCCCTCACATACTTTTCAATTTATTTTATATAAAAAGAAAATGTTTAAATTTGACACAAACTGCCTGCGATTGTTGACTGGTATCTGAAGTTAATGTTTATTAATGTATAATATATTTGACGCTAACTCCTGGAGATCGCTGTTAAGTATAATGTTACCATAACAAGAAAATAAAAGCATTTTGACACCAAAGCTCTGACACAGTTTTCAAGTTATTTTATATAAAAAGAAAATGTTTTAATTTGACACAAACTGCCTGCGATTGTTGACTGGTATCTGAAGTTAATTTTTAATAATATATAATGTATTTGTAGCGAACTCCTGGAGATGCGCTAGCAGAATATATGGTAACCTCACCAAAATATTAAATGTATTTTTTGCCACAAACCCTGACACATTTTTGAAGTTATTTTACATAAAAAGAAAATGATTTTATTTGACACAAACTGCCTGCGATTGTTGAAAGGTGTGTCAGGGCTTTGGTGTCAAATAAGGGCATTTCATATTGTTGAATGGTTACATTTTACATGCCAGCGTCTCCTGGAGTTTGAGTCAAATAGATTTTATATTAATAAAAATTAAATTCAGATACCAGTCAGCAATCGCAGGCAGTTTCTGTCAAATAAAAACATTTTCTGTTCATATAAAATAACTTAAAAAAACTGTCAGGGCTTTGGTCTCAAATATAAGTACATTTCAAATTTTTGAATGGCTACATTATGCCTGTGATCTGGGGTTAGCGTCAAATACATTATAAACGTGCTTCAGATACCAGTCAGCAATTTCAGGTTTCTGTCAAATAAAACATTTTCTGTTTATATAAAACAATTTGGAAAAACTGTCAGGCTTTGGTCTCAATTTTTATTAATTAATTAATTTATTTATTTATTTATTTATTTGTAGGGTTATATTATCCTGGCCAGCGATCTCCTGGAGTTCCCGTCAAATACATTTTATATTAATAAACATTCACTTCAGATACCAGACAACAATCGCAGGCAGTTTGTGACAAATAAATACATTTTCTGTTCATATAAAATAACTTGAAAAGTGTTCATATAAAATAATTTGAAAAAACTGTCAGGCTTTGGTGTCAAATAAGTACATTTCACATTTTTGAATGGTTACATTATACTTGCCAGCGATCTCGTGGAGTTCCTGTCAAATACATTTTAAATTAAAAAAACATTAACTTCAGATACCAATCAGCATCGAGCAGTTTCTGTCAACTCAAAAATATTTTCTGTTCATATAAAATAATTTGAAAAAACTGTGAACTTTGAGTCTCAATTATTGTTATTTATTTATTTATTGATTGATTGTACCGTTTCATTATCCTGGCCAGTGATCTCGTGGAGTTGGCGTCAAATACGACAATTAAAAACATTAACTTCAGATGCAGTCAGCAATTTCAGGCGGTTTCTGTCAAATAAAATGTTTTCTGTTCATATAAAATAATTTGAAAAACTGTCAGGGCTTTAGTCTCCATTCATTATTTATTTATTTATTTATTGATTGATTGTACCGTTTCATTATCACAGCCAGTGATCACCATTAGGTTAGTCGTACATTTTAAATTAAAAAAACATTAACTTCAGATACCAGTCAGCAATTTCAGGCAGTTTCTGTCAAATAAAAATGTTTTCTGTTCATATAAAATAATTTGAAAAAACTGTCAGGGCTTTGGTCTCCATTTATTTATTTATTTATTTATTTATTGATTGATTGTACCGTTTCATTATCCTGGCCAGTGATCTCGTGGAGTTGGCGTCAAATACATTTTATATTAATAAACATTAACTTCAGATACCAGTCAGCAATCGCAGGCAGTTTGTGACAAATAAAAGCATTTTCTGTTCATATAAAATAACTGAAAAGTGTGTCAGGGCTTTGGTGTCAAATCAGTACATTTTATATTTTTGAATGGTTAGATGAACAAATATACTGTGTCTTTTACCTGTACAGCCCAGAATCACGACATTTGTAGCTGATGACAAACATAAGACATAAGACAAAATACAACATATCTGAATGGGGCATTGTTTATGCAGCTTAAAGGCCTGTTCACACCGGGACGAATATCGCGCGCGAATATCGCCCACGTTTAACGCGCCGTGACTAAACAAAGAGCGCCAATGTAAGTGTACACACCGACGTGCAAAACGCCAGGCATAAAAGTGTAATTTTTTAAAGAACGCCTCGGGCTCGTTTTTTTGGTGTGACGCGCCGCGTTAAAAACTAGCAGACCAATGAGATTGGTGCTTTTGCCCACGTGCCTGGAGCTGCTGAAGTTACAGTAAAACAGGACTTGGTGGCGCTCAAGCACAAAACACTGTCATGTTTTGGATTGTTATTGCAAACTGTAGTTCATTCAGAAAAATAAATGTTTGCTTTTTCCAAAAATATTTAAAACAAAAATAAGTGACATACTTGCAAATAACCGGATATTATTTTGGAACTTGGCATATATTTGTACAAAAGTAGTCTTGTCCTCTTATTGAAATGTATTATTATAATTTAAACATTAATTGTAATAAATATTATAAATTAATTATTCGATTGTTTAAAATATTGTTTTAACGTATGTCGCAGCAGCCAAATCATAAAATACCATACATTATGCAGAGAAAAGGTTAAAAGAGAAATTGCTTGTAATTTTTTTTATTAAAAATGCACATTTTCAAAAAGACAGAACATGTTATATCAAAAAATATTTAATATGCTGTGGTGAGTGCTGGTATATTAACTGATGAAAGAATTGGGTGCAATAGATTCGATAAATCGTCTATGGGGTGTATCCAATATCAGCGTCTTTTCCGTCGTCTTTGCTCATTCAGCACAACAATAATTTCCTCATCGCTGGAGGAGGAGAAGCTGCTGCTGCTGTTTGAAAAATCCATGTTCTGTTTAGCAGTTAACAAAAAGCGTGTGAATAGGTTTGACCATAGATATATAAATTTATATATGTCTATGGGTTTGACAAGCGCGTATGCTGGCTCTCTTCTTCTTCTGTGTGACAAGCAAGTGTCAGAAGCGCAGCGCCATCTTGTATACAGAGGTATTTCTGTTGTTTATTAAGCGCCATGCGAGTGAATTCGCCAGGGAAAATCGTATGGGTATCCTGGCGAAAAACGTCTCAAAAAACGCTGACGAAATGCGCGCGCGATATTCGTCCCGGTGTGTACAGGCCTTAATGTTCACATACACCTCTTATAGATGAATGCACTTTTCAGAAGACCTAACTATTGAAGAATATGCAGTAAAGTCTGTAGTAAATCTATAAAGAAAAACAATGTATTGTGAATAAGAAAAGCTCAAAATAAACTGTGAGTTTTGAGAAAGGACCCCAAAACTTTTTTTTTTTTTCATTTTATTTGTATTTTCTTTCTTGGCCATGCGTGAACGCGCCTGGACAAAAACCGACTGCGTCGCTTCCGTTATGAGCGCAGCTGCTGCGCGCCTACATTTGAAATAACTGAAATACCGATGAACACAAATGACTCAAACTAGTGATTCAAACTAGTTTAAAGCTGTGTGCAACCAGACAGTCCGAAGGCTTTTCAATCTGCACATCGCCATCATTTACTATGGATTTACTGTAGTAACACTCATTGCACCATGGTATTGTGGCAGCAATGTGGCATATTCACACTGATTTTTATTACAGGAGTAATGGTATATAATTATAGTATGTGTGTATTTGTGATTAAGCTATAGCATATGTGCATTTATACTGAATGTTTTTAGACTACCGTTTTTCACACAAATAGGCTACCTATAAAACCATGTAGTTATATTTTTACCATGGTATTGAGGTACCATTATATGTGGTTTTAACCATGTTTATCGTGATTTAAAATGTATACTTGCTTCTATAGGAGACCAATGCTTAATTAAAAAACAAAACAAAAACAAAAACAAAAAAAAACTGGGTCAGAATAAATTTATATATAAATATAAGACCGAGGTTGCTACAATTTCTACAAATGTTACTGATTGATAATGAACAAAAAAATTACCTCTACATCCTCAAGATACTATCAAATGTGCATTTCTAAGAGACAAAAAGCAATATTATTATTATTATTATTATTATTATTATTATTATTATTATCATCATTATCATAATGAGACAACCCAAACAATATAACTCATTAGAACATGCAGAAATTAATTTTTCTATCTAGATATTTATTTTGCAAATGTATTTATTTCAGGAAAATTAATGGTCTGGTTTCTACAACTTTCACTTTGGAGCAAAAATCTGACTTTCAACTTGAAAGAAATAAAGATTTGACATTTATCGTGACAATTATCGATATCAACTGAAAAAAATATTGTGATAATGTTTTTGCCCATATCGCCTAGCCCTAATCCAAAATATCTTAAATTCCGAAGACGAACGAAGCATTTACGGGTTTGGAACGACATGGGGGTAAGTGATTAATGACAAAATTTTAAAAGTGGTTCGAGCGTAAATGACTCATTCAATTGACTTTTTCGCGTCTTCAGCCATGCAAAAAAATAAAATAAAATAAATAAATAAATAAAAACACCTTTAAAATTGTTCAGATTAAGTTTTTAGCAATGCATATTACTAATTGAAAATTTGCTTAGTATCCTAATGATGGCATGAAAGAAAATCATTTTGACATTTTGAAAGTTTCAGGGAATTATTATCTGAAACCATCATTGTTCTATGGAACTGGATTTCTTCATAACTGTACTATGCCCACATTTGTGTAACACTTGTCATGACTAGTCTACTTCACCCACTCCTTCATTCTGCACCATCCAATTGCAGCTCTCCTATATAAATGTAAAAGTTCCTAAACCATAAATACAGTAAACTACGACCATAGGCATTAGAGCGCACCACTGACTTCACTATAGACTAATAATAACTGTCTATTTATGAACTATTTGGATTTTTCACAAAGGTATTTCAGTGCAGGCTGCTGCGATTCAGAATCAAATATGTTAGAAAGCTGTGCAATATAAAAGTGTCTGAATGTATAGTATACAGTAGTCAACATTTGAAGTGGATCAATACCTTTCATCACAGTTGTCCTAAAAGCAAAACAGTACCTGTTCTTGTATTCAGACAACTTTGATGGAATTTTCTGATCCACTTCAAATGTTGACTACTGTATACCAGAGCTGGGTAGTAACACTAAAAGCCAGGGGGTGAAAACTTTCTGAATTTGGAGATCAGGGTAAATTAACTTATTTTGTCTTCTGGGAAACATTTAAATATCTTCTGTAGCTTCTGAAGGGCAGTGCTAAATATTTAGACAAAATAAGAAAAATATACACCACATTCTGTTTAAAAGTTTACACCCTCCGTCTCTTAATGCATTGTGTTTCCTTCTGGAGCATCAGTGAGCGTTTGAACCTTCTGTAATAGTTGCATATGAGTTGCAAATCATACAGTCATTGTTGGAAGGGGTTTAAATACACAAAACTGCTGAAAAAAAAAAATCAAAGAATTTGAAAGAATTTTCTGAAGAACAGTGGGCAGTTTAACTATTTCAGGACAAACAAAGGGACACAAAAGAACTATCACTAAAAAAAAAAAAAAAAAAACAATGAACATTTAGCAAATTCTGCAAGGTGTATGTAAAGTTCGCAGATGCAGACAGCATCTCTGTATCCAGTCATAAGTCATTATTATTAGCCGCGTTTCCACTATCGGGCCGAACCGTTCTCTTCGCTTAACCGTTCCGTGCCGATCCGGGCCAGTCAGCACGGACACGGTTTCATTTTCCACTATGGTGCTGACAATGGAACTTTTCGGAATGTAAATACAAATGCGTTAGTCGTTGCCTTGGTAACGCAATTGTAATATAAACAGAGATATGGACGATGATCAGATATTTCTGTTTTTGGGACTTAAAAACAGAAAAAAAGGACACAACTATAAACAACGCAAAAAATAAAATAAACAGAAGGCGACGACAGGTATAACGTTACCAACAAATGCTGAGGGGATATGCATGCCAACGGAGACGGACACAGAAGGTAAAACCTTTCTAAAAACTAACACATTTATTGACAATATTAATGCATGAGCTATGAACGCAGCGTAACAGCTGTTTACTTGGCTGTTCGATCATATAGCGCGCTTTCGCTTAGCACACACATTCTATCAGCACGGTTTGGCACGGTTCTGTAACCGTGCCGAGAATTCCGGGCCGAGAACGGTTTGTAATCGTGCCGTGCCGTACCAGGCTCAGGTGGAAACACAACTGGAACCGTACCTGACCGTTCTAAGAACCATTCGGCACGATAGTGGAAAAGCGGCTATTGATTATTTCATGATATTCAGAAGTCTTTCAAACTGGACGGTCTCATCTAAAAACAATTTTTTTGGACTATTTTAGGAGCACTGAAAAGGATGAATTCATAGCGCAAGATTTGAGTGGAGAAGGTTACAGGGAAGGATCTCTTTAAAGATGCACAAAATATGGTAAGAACAGACTGTATATATAATGAGAGGTAAAAAGAAACTTGATGAAATTGTTAAGATCATCAGATGGTTGTATGTTTGCTGTAGGTCTATCCAGTGAGGGGCTTTCCAGATGTTGCTGTCGCACAAGCTTCTGAGCGCTTAGTAGGAGACCATCAGATGAAATACACCCAAACATATGTTTATTATGTGTTTGGAAATGAGTTTAAAGTGAACGCTGTTGACTATCCCGACACCTGTTGCTGTTCTGTGATGTAACATCAAGTTCACCTGACTTACAGTATAAGTACCATAAAAATACTGTACATCCATCAAGATGAACAAATGCAATGTGTCTTGTTTATTGCCGGCCATGTACATCCCAGAATCATGATTTCTGTAGATGACAAACACAAAACACAACCTGTTCAAATGGGGCATTGTTTATACATCTTAACTTCCAACCAAGTACACGTATGTAACATTTTATGTGTCATGACCAAATGTGAATTACTAAACCTCATGTAGCATCTGGACCAATCAGACATACAGTTAATTGTTACATTTAACAAATAGTCTTTAAATCCAACAAGCCAGAAACAACCCCCCAAAGCAATTAACACCCCAAAAGGGCTCAGTTTCCAGGACGACCATCTGATAAGAGGTTTTATTCCCCAAAGGAATGTACATTTGCCCATGCTACATTTGCCCATAGGAAAGACACAATGCCTATAGAAATAGACTCTTTCCTATTCATTCACAGACAAACCTTTCTTTGACTTTCCTATCACACATAGCCCAGGTCATTGTATACAGTATTACTGCATTGTATTTTAATTTTGTCTGTTGTATTTGCATTTGTCTTTCTACTGTTTATGCATGTGTTATGATAAATGACTAGTCGTATAACCCACCTATGCCATGTTTGGTCTCTTTGAATTTGTATTTTGATCATCTAAAAGATGGTGTATATTATATGTTGATACCTTTACAACATATCAGGGTTTTAAGAAATCTTAGTAGTTTTGCATCAACACCCAATCAAATTACATATGCAAAATACCATGCTCACAGACAGAGTCGTAAACTTTCCCTCCAAAGGTGAAAGTTACCATTGGTTCGTGGACCTCCTGGAGGCACAGCCTCTAGAGAGCTTAAAGGCATCAAATGAATGATCACCTCCCTCTCTTCACTCTCTTCTCTCTTCACTGTCTTCTTTGTCTGCAACATCTTCCGATTGCTGCCCGCGTGGATGAACCCACGGGGAGCCAGAGCCGGCACAGGGCGTGCCCGGTGGGCCAGGCGGGCCTGACAGGCCCCAACATTCAGAGCTGTGGCTCTCGACCACAAAGAGCCAGACATTTCCACTCAACCCTGGAATTCATCTTCATGACTCGCCTCAGTCAGTCAGTGGTTCTTTTAGAACCTAAGAAGATGAGCTAGAACTCTTCAGGACTTCCCTAAGCGCGCACCAGGCCTTGCGGCCTTGTCTTTCCATTCCCCAAAGATCACAGGACTTCAGCTCCTGATTCTTCTTCATTTTCTGGGAAGAAACTTCCAGTCACCATCAAGTCAGAATATCTTTGGAGTTCATCACTCTTCTAACCCAGAAGAACGTGATCATGATTCCAAAACCACCAATGCTCCAACCGTCAAGACCTTCACCTGAGACTGCATTCAGACACTTGTTCAATGACCAAGGCAATGCAAGTATCATACATTTAACTAAACAAAACAGAGGTTTAGTATAAGCTTAGCTTATACTAGCTTCATTTCCTTGTCTCATCATAGCTTCATTTCCTTGTCTCTCTCTAACTGCTTCTCACTGACCCTTCCCCCATGTATGAGTGACTTTGTGTTTGTTTGTTTAGATTAGTTATGTGTTAGTTCTTCGTTAATAAAACTCTTGTGCACAAATTACATGAGTGTGGATTCTGATTCTGCCTTGCAAATTAATGTCCCTTTACGATTCCGATTCGAGCAACATGCTCTAATGCAATGGTACTTTAAGAAAGTTATTTTCTGTGGCCAAGAAAATATCATTTCTTAGAGTTGATATAAAAATTATACTGAATGTTCCCTGGGCGAATTCTGCTACAGTTACTACTGGCAGCTGATATAAATAATTGTAATTAATCATAATTAATTGTAATTATTTATATACATTTCCCTTTGAGCTAAATCGCGACACTCTTATAGATTGATACACCTTTCAGAAGACCTAAGAATATGCAGTATAGTCTGTAGTAAATCTAAGGACAAAAGTCTAGAACAAGTCTAAATAAACTAGGAGTTTTGAGAAAGGACCCAAAAAGTTTTTTTTAAAAATGGTTTTATGTTTTGAGAAAACACAGATAGTGTGTCTTAACTGAAATGTGTTAATGACTCAATATCAAGCATTTTATCAGGTTTATATTTATTAGTTGACCTGCTGACACTTAGTTTTTAGTGACATTTTGATGTCACTAGCTCATGAGCTCATATTTAACCATATAAAATGCAAAAGCACACTTTTGCTTGAAAATGTTGGAATACAGTTTGACCATTCAGAAGTTTTACAGATTATACATAGCAAGTAATAGTGAAAAAAAAAGTGTTACAATATGATTGAACCAAACTCTGACTACTGATAATGTACATGATTTAAAAGATAAATTAACATTCTAGTTAGGGAAGCATTTGTGCAGCAACTGTTTCTATGTGGCACTGTTTAATGGAAAATGTTTTTAAAAAGGAGGTCATTGGTGAGTTAGTGGTTATGTGGTCACAAAGACTTCCTCATGAGTAAATTTCCATTCAAAATGACCACAAACCAAAAGGCGTTGAAAAACATCTGTGTGCCATGGTCTCTAAACATGTCCAAAAAAAAAAAAAAAACAAACAAACAAAAAAAAAACTATGGTTGTGGTTTCATAGCTGAGCTCCTCGCAAATGTCATATTGAATTTCAGATAAAATTCCAGGAACAAAAAAAGCTAATTTAATTTCATTTAAATTTACTTTGCAACATATTGCAAGGAGTGAGAAAAAACAGCATTTTCTTTTTTTTCATTAATGCAGCATTTATTCAGACTAATTCTAAGCTAGGTATAGCTGTGGAATCTACTATAAATAGTGGTTTTGATACCACTGTGGTGATCAGATTTCTATTTGACCTTAGTTACTACTCATTCATTTTTGAGTTGTTATTTATCTGATGCTTTATCTCTGCATTCTTAAATGTCTCGCTGAAGAGCCCAGTGGTCATATCTAAAGGAGGTGGTATTAATGGCATTAAACCACAGCTTCTTTAGCCTTCTCGGAAACATCTCTCTCCTCCAATCATAACTCACAAGTGTCAGAACATAAGCTCCTTTACAGCTATATAAACATCAACTGTCTCCTCTGATTTGAGCAGGACCTCTAAGATACAAGAAAGTAAGTCTCTGATTACTTCTATGTTGAAATGAAAGCTTATATTTGACTAATATATACTGTATATAATATATATATATATAAAGTATTCTTTTCTGAATGTGCTTTTTAGCCATTGCAGATCAAATTTAATGAGAGAACTTAAAAATGTAAATTAAATTTGACATTAGCTGAAATTAAGATGCAAAATATAAGCAAGTACAATTAATTTGTTGTAATCTCTTTCTTGCAAGCATGTTTGACAGCATCCCAGGATATGAGGGAATTGCGGCCGGCGGAGGTGGTAAGAAGCACAAAACAATAATAATTACTTTTTAAAAATTATTATTATTATATTATTAAGTTAGTTATTTTATCACATTTTTTCATTATTCCAGCAAAAATTAACAGGGCCTCTAACATATGCATTCAAAAATTGGGTTATGTGACTTTTATTTCATATATATTAGGCAAACTCAAACTTTTATTTTGTATGCGATTAATGACAGCCCTAATATTTATTTATTTATTTAAAAAAAAATTTTCCCTGTGATGGCAAAGCTGAATTTTCAGAAAGCTTCAGAAAGGAAATCAAAACTTGATTTAAAATGTGATTAATTTAATACATCCTTGCTGAATAAAAGTATTAATGTATGTAAAAAAAATCTTATTGGCCCTAATTTTTTGAATGGTAGTTTATATAATTTTTCATTAAATTATTAATTATATTAATTTGAAAACTGTTAATAGCAGAGTCTCACTAGCTAGGGATCCAAGTAGATGCAACCCTTTTGGTTTTTCATCTAAGCTGGGTGGAACAGTGGGAAATGGAAGAAAGGGTGTTTACTAAACAGATGATGTGCTGACTTTCATGGATGCAGTGGTATGGCTTATAGATTTTAGCATGAAGTAACAGAATTTGGATGCTGGATGTGTTGCTGGAATTATAAACTGTGGTGAATGTTCTTCTGACAGGTGCGTATCTTCCTCCTCCAGTGCCCTCTGTGTTGATGCCTGTGCCTGATCATGCTACCAGCCATCCAGAGTGGCAGTACGTTTTTTGTTATAGTTCTTTATATAATACAAGAAACAATAAAAAATAAAACGATTGTTTCCAACTGGTGTAAATTTTGTACGTTTTTAACATTGCGTACATGTCTCTCTGGTGGTTTTAATAGTCAAGCCAAAGGCTAATGATGTCAACATAAAATGCATTACCATTCTAATACATCGACTTGTAGACAACACTTTATAATTTGCTTTTCCTCTGCTTCTTTGGAATAAGTTTGTGGTTCAAACATATATGGCTGAATTAATCAAATATTGCTAATATTGTGTAGTAGGGCTGCATGATTATGACAAAAATCATAATTGTCGATTATTCCCTTGAAATTGTAAATGCGATTATTAATTACGATTATCGCAATTTACACTGAAAGATGTTTTGAATAGCTTTATACCATTGTTTAAAACTGCATGCCAAATTTTTATATAGTTTTCTTTAAATATAAAATAAAAGTAAAAAATTAAAACAATGAAAAAAAACCTTAGATAACCTGTAGGAAAAATACACTCTCTCTCTCTTTTTTTTTTTTTTGGTAATTGTGCCTTTAAACGATTACATAATTGTGGCATCTGTAATTATAATCACAATTAGAAATTTGATTAATTGTACAGCCCTATTGTGTAGCGTTTAATACTTCAGTTAACTGAGTGAAAGTGGAGCAGGTAGTCAGAGACCTGCTGTGCTTGGGTGGAGGCAGGGACTAGTTTGCATATTCATGATTCTCGTATACGAAATGAGTTTTTACGACATCTTAATTTTCACATTGTCATTTTGGTTATTGAACATGACTTTTATGGAATAAAATTGGTGACTACTGGGAGACTTTATAATGTTGTGAAATAAAATTCATAAATTTTCGTTGTTGCAATGTTAGTGTCATTATAGTTCTTCTCTGATAGTGTCAGTGCAGTTAAATTGATTTTATTACTGAATATGAATTCAATGACTTTTTTATAGATTAATGCACAGTTGATTTCTCAAACTGACTCCTGTTGCATGTTCATTTTATACATTGTTCAACATTCATGTCAGCAGTATATTAACATTTTCCTGTTAGGAACAACATTCCTTCCATCTCGGAGGGAAGAGCGCGTCAAGCTTTTGAAGAGTATGTCTCCAGCAAGTGCTGCTATAGTTCTGCCCCGGTCAGAGATGGAATCATAACTAACATGGAGTCCTTTAATACCTACAGGGTGAGACGTAATTCATTTTAATTATGAGCTTGGTGATATTCTTGTTCACTTTGAGCATGTGGAGTAGAAATGTAAGTCAACATGCATAAATATGGTTCTGTTTTGGCTGTATAGAGCCAAGTGTTGATAGATGTATTTATGAGGTCCGTTTTTATGAGGCTCTGTTTCTGTTCTCAGTATCGTTTGGAGACATTCACAGAGTCCAGATCTACTAAATGGAGTCAGGAGCCTTACACAGGTACCGGAAGTCAATAACGTGGTGTTTGCTTAAGTGGCGTCATATTTGCTGAACGAAGTCCAACACTTGGTTCTTTGAGGTGCAGATTCCAAAAAGTGCTAAATTTTGCTCAAACAATCCTGCTTTCTCAAAATATGATGCATTTTATAACATTTTGGCTTTCTTCTAAGCCAGATTACAACTATTTGTACAATTCTCATGTAAATGATTCTGAACACATTATATTTCTAATCCTGATTTAAAAGTTAGAAAATGCAACATGAGGCAATGTTTTCTGCTGTATCTGTGCATTTCACTACATCCGAATAGCGACATTGACATTAAATGCAGCATTTGAACATAGTTTTCCACTTCTTTGCAGATTGTAAGTTAAACTAGACAGAAAAATCCATAGACAAGCTTTAAAGGTGCTGTATGTAAGTTAAGTTTTTTGATTCTTCTTAAGCCAAAAAATAACATAATATATGTTTGTAGATATTTGGAAAACATGTTATATTTACATAGCTTTTTCTCTGAATAATAATGCTATAGCCAGTAATTCTACTCTGAAATGTGCGTTTTGGGCCCATTTCAACCGCTAGCTGGCAATATTACTGCACAATGCTCTATGAGCAGAGGAACATTAAAACACAGTAAATCAACTTATCAAATTACAGTGCACGGCTCATCGCGTGTTCTCAATCTGGCAAACCCGCGTGAGTTTTGGCTTTCTCCAATACTTTGAATTTGGACTGCAGTACCTATTTCAACCACTAGCTGTCAATCTTTTCAGTTTAAAACAACAGATAGAAAGATTACAGTCTGAATGTTTTGAAGGCAATACAGTACATTAGAAAAACAGACAGATAGACAGAAATACAGATAGATAGATAGATAGATAGATAGATAGATAGATAGATAGGGTATCAGGGGTAAGGTGTTGCTATAAGGTTGCTAGAGTAAACAGAGTGGTTGCTAGGGTGCTGCTAAGTTGCTAGGACACTCAGGATGGTTGCAAAGGTGTTGCTATGCTGTTACTAAGGTACCCAGGGAAGTTGCTAGGGTGTTACTAGCAAGTTGTTAGTATGGTTAACAAGTTACTAGCATGTTGCTAGCATGTTTAGTAAGTTACTAACAAATTACTAATATGGTTAACAAGTTACTAGCATGTTACTAGTATGATTAGCAAGTTACTAGCAAGTTACTAGCATGTTGTTAGCAAGATTAGCGAGTCAGTAGCATGTTTCTAACATAACTAGCAAGTTAATAACATGTTGGTAGCATGATTAACAACTTACTAGCATGTTGCTAGCATGTTACTAGCATGATTACCAAATTACTACCAATTTGCTTTGCATGTTGCTAGCATGATTAATGATTCTTGTGGTTAACAGAGTTAAGCATGTTCTAGTATGATTAGCAAGTTACTAGAATGTTGTTAACATGATTAGCAAGTCACTAGCATGTTTCTAGCATAACAAACAAGTTAATAACATGTTGTTGTGATTAACAACTTCTTGGCATGTTCAGTAGCAAGTTACTAATTATGATTAATAAGTTACTAGCATGTTGTTAGCATGATTAGCAAGTCACTAGCATGTTTCTAGCATAACTACCAAGTTAATAACATTGGTAGCATGATTAACAACTTACTAGCATATTGCTAACATGTTTCTAGGATGATTAACAAGTTAATAGCACGTTGGTATCATGATTAGCAAATTATTAACATGTTGTTAGCATGATATGCATGTTGCTAGCATGTTTCTACCATCACTAACAAGTTTCTAACATGTTGTTAACATGATTCTAGCATGATTAGCATGTTACTAGCATGTTGCTAGCATGATTATACCATGACTAGTATGTTTCTAGCATGATTAGCATGTTTAAACCAGATAAAAACCAGGTAAAATCAGTCTTGGCTGGTTGTGTAGTCTTAGCTGGTTTAAGTTGAAAATAGCTGGTTTAAGCTTGGTTGGTCTTTTAGCAGGAATTTTAGCTTGTCCAGCTAAGACCAGCCTGACCAGCTAAAAAGTGGTCAAAACCACTTTTAATCATTTTAAAACCAGCCTGGGAGATCAGCCAAAGCAGTCAACCAGCTTAGGCGGGTTTTGCTGTTTTTTCAGTAGTAGTTTCAGGGAGTAGTTAAGTATTGCTATTAGCAATGAACAGTTTAAATACACCATAAGACCCAGTGTACAAATGTGCTGACCTGAAACGTTGTTTAAACTCCCTCTCAGGACAGCATGTGGATGCCGGTATTCAGCATCCTCCAGGACCGTGGGAGATCGCAGCTCAACCTCCGTCCTATTTTATTGATCACAAGGAGACCATTAGAGTGCCGTACACTTCCTCAATCAAGGTTTGATCTGTCACTATCCTCAAAAACAGCCAATGGAAACAACAGAGCATGCTGCAAATACTGTATCAGAACATTTTTTTAATGAAACAATCTTTAACTATAGATATTTTGGTAGCACTTCATTTTAAGAAGATATCAAAGACTTTCAGGAAAAAAAAAAGTAATGTACGGTATATTGTCAAGTAACTGGAAAACGGTTTCTTGTTGTATTCTAGAAATGTGACCCATGCAGCGGAATGGGAAAAAACTCTTGTTCTTCCTGCACTGGTACTGGAAGCGTAAGTGACATCTTGTGTTTGGAGCAAATGATTAGAGGAGGTTATATTATCAAATGTGAAGCTTCTATAAAGCTTCTATATGTCTGTCTTAATGCAGAAAGTGTGCTCTGGATGTAACGGTTCTGGTAAACTTCCTGATAACGAGTCCTGCAATAAATGTGACTATAGTGGACACCAAAAGTAAGTTTGCCATTCTCCACATATTAACTGTTTTTTTGTTTTGTTTTGTTTTTTTGAGTCAATGATAGACACCTCAAGCCATCACTCATTTAGCTAATGTTTTACAAACACTAAAGAAACATCAGGGATATTCTCACAACCTTTAATTAATGAGCTGATTATGAAGTGATGGTCCAAAATGACTGCAGAGCAATAAATAATCACAAAAGCTAGAATCTCCAGAAAAATAATGTGCATGCATTAATTTTTAAAGATTATGTTAGCAGAAATATTTCAATAGTATGCACAGCATGTAAAGGGCTTTTTCTGAATGGAGGCTTAAAGGCGCAAGTTTTGGCACGAGATTTGTAATAAAATGTCCAAAAACCACTTGCACAATGTTATATATTTCATGCAGTTGTGTACTTACGTTATCTCAAATGTTCTCAAGGATTTGTAAATCCAGAAAAATTCCAGTTTTAAAAAATGATTCGTCCCTGGTCATTGTCATGACATTATGGCAACACACGTGGACAAATGTGGAAGTTGTAGTTTTACCGCATGCGGATCTACATAGAAACTACATAGAAACTTCCTATAGGCACGTAATTTGGGCAGACTGTTTTTCCGGTGAGCATGAGTAGCAGTACACGAGTGGAACGCACATAGTTTTATCAAGTCTGGTGAGCAAACCTATGGTAATGTAATTAAATACAGTATGTGCTGCAAAAAAACATTGAGCCATACTTGCAAATACGGTGGGTTCATTCCCAGCCGAGGAAGAAGGGTCTTATCTAGCGAAACGATCGCTCATTTTTTTTGGAAATCAAAAATTTGTATACTTTCTAAGCACAAAAGCTGGTGTAGCACAGGCTCTGGGATGCTACGTACTATTGAATCACGTCGAAAGGTCACGCAGAACTACAGACCCAGTGTTTATAAAGCGAACGCACAAAGACTAAGAAAGTGCAAGTAAGTCAAACACTGTTTACAAACAAAAAGATACAACGATGTCGGATAAGAGTTTTTCGCCATACTGTACCTTTTTCAGCCAGTGTACACAGACGATGAACTTAGATGTAATTCGCAGTAGTGATGGGAAGTTCAGATCATTTTACCGACTTCTTGAGTCTCATTCAGCAAAATGAAGAAATCTTTTTGAGTCATTTCGTTCATTTTAGCAAAATATAATTCAAATGTTACGTGTTACTTCCCTAACACATCTACTGCTTACACAAACGTTGATCACACTACAAACAAGACAAAACTATAATGCTATAAGAAACAGAAGAGATTCAATCATTGTTTTACCTGGGTCTTTAGTCTATGATTAGCTCACCTCACCTCTTATCTGACAAGTTTTCGGGTTTGAGTCGTTTGTTCATCACGTGACAGCCCCATAAGATGAATGAACCACTCGAAAAACCTGAAGACTCCAAACAGGTGAACTAATTCCAGTACAGAACCTAATAGGATGTTGCACATGCGCGACTGAACGAATCACACCCCGAGATGACTCGTTCTTCCTGAGTCACATTACAGATTCATTCAAGAACGACCCATCACTAATTCGTAGCATCGTGGATGCACATCCCAGAGCCTGTGCTATAATTTATAATTTAAGAATATCATTTCTGTGCCGAAGAAAAATGACCGATCGTTTCACTAGATAAGACCCTTCTTCCTTGGCTGGGATCGTTTAGAGCCTTTGAAGCTGCATTTAAACTACATTTTGGAAGTTCAAAATCGGGGCACCAATGAACTCCATTATATAGAGAAAAATCCTGAAATGTTTTCCTCAAAAACCACAATTTCTTTACAACTGAAGACAGAAAGACATAAACATCTTGGATGACAAGGGGGTGAGTAAATTATTTGCAATAATCTAAAACTAATAAAAAAGTAAAAAATAACTACATTTTAAATGTCATCTCACTATTACTAATACCTTTGAATGCTAGGCTATGTAGTTTACTATAATAGTTTTTTTCAGGAAAAGGTACAGTATACAATTTGATATATAAATGGGAAGCAATGAGAAAATTAAAAGCGTAAATTAACTATGTTTTGAGAAACAAACCAAAACCCCCCCTCAAATATGAATACTCTGTCAAAATTGTAACTACTTTTTTTTTTTTTTTTTTTTTTTTTTCACTCTTCAGCATTCTTCAGCATTTGGATAATAAGAATCATAAGATTCAAAAGAACTCATAAGAGAGAGAATCCTTTAAGAATGAGTTCTTTTAATTCTTATGTATCTTTGATTCTGCATGTCTCTGACTCTACTGGGTCTTGTGTCTGAAACCATCAAAGCCTACACAAAAGAAATAAGTGTTGTCTATGTATTTGGCTTTTTCTCTCATCGCTTTTGATTCAGACTCTAAGCTCACAACTGCTATGGGTGTCCTTCACTAATGTTTTACTTCTGCAGTCGTAAATGCATCTAGTAGAGGGCAGCTGTAGTTCGATATTTCCTAAGCGTTTGTCTGCCAACTTTCAGATGTAGTTCATGTAGCGGCAGCGGCTTTCACAAGTGTGACACCTGTGATGGAAGGGGACAGCTGCTCTTCTTTATCAACCTCAAAGTTAAATGGTATTAACATCATATA
>VONZ01003530.1:0-20078 GCA_012976165.1 Labeo catla
CCATATATTTTTCATCAAAAGATAAATAATCTAGATATAGGACTCAGTCATCCAAGATAACAAGTAACATTCTAAATGACAATGAATGATATATTAAAAATACACACCTATTTTTATATTATATATATATATATATATATATATATCTAATTTTATTGACACAGACACACTGATACAATCTACAATAATAGAAGGAAAAGTGAGACTTGGGGGGGGTCAGATGATGAGACTTCTTCTTATGGTGGGATATGAAGCGGGCTTCGGAAGTGTGTGCCAGTGCACAACCGAGGTCAGGCTTGTTCTGACCTCTGGACCCTTAGAAACCTAACCCTAACCCTAACCCTAACCCTAACCCTAACCCTAAGTGTTGGAACCCTAAGTGTTGGAACCCTAAAACTTTAAAATTTAGAATTTCATAATCCCTTTTATTTATTTTTTAATCACTATTCGTTACTAAATTTGAAAAACATACAGGAAAAAGGAAAACAAATTGGGGTCAAAAGGTCACAGGTATGATGAACAATAATTCTTAAATCAACACAATTGAGAATTTGTTTGATATATAAAAACCATATAGCATCAATTGTGACACACACATTATATAAATCATTGGATTATTATTAGTAAATTAAGTGTATATCACAATGGTAGTATTACATTAACACATATATTATATACAAAACAAGGATAGTAATTAACATATAAGATTCATATATTAGATTTAATAAATAAATTACAACAAATAATAAAAATACACACCTATTTGATAAGAATTCTAAAGACACAGACACGTAGAGACAACATACAGAACAATTGGGAGAATTTAGACCAGTGGAGGGGCTGTTAGAGGGATTTCTTCCTCTTGTGGGACATGGAGCGGGCTTCGGAAATGTGTGCCAGAGCCTAACCGAGATCAGACCTGGTCTGACCTCTGGATTCTTAGATACCTAACGAATTACACCTAAGCTGTGTAGCCCTTAGATGGTGAACCATAAGTGTCTGAACCCTAGATGTCTGAACCCTAAGTGTTTGAACCCTAAGTGTTTGAACCCTAAGTGTTTGAATTTCATAATCCCTTTTATCCGTTTTTTTGAATCACTATTTCTTATTTTATTGGGAAAAACATACAGGAAAAGGGATAAGACATTGGGGTCAAAGGGTCAGATGGATTGGAGTAATTTTTAAATCAACATAGTTGGGAATTTGTTTGATGTATAAAAACCATTTAGCATCAATCGTGATTAGGGACATGCACACATTATATAAATTATTAGTAAATAAAGTGTATATCACAATGGGAGTATTAAATAAACACTTATTATATACAAAACAAGGACAGTTATTAACAATTAAGATTCATATATAAGATATAACAAATAACAATAAATACTAAATAATCAAAATATACACCTATTGGATAAGAATTAAAAAGACACAGACACGTAGACACAACATACAGAACCATTGGGAGAATTGAGACAAGTGGGGGGGCTGTTAGAGGGATTTCTTCCTCTTGTGGGACATGAAGCGGGCTTTGCAAGTGTGGGCCAGAGCCTAACCGAGGTCGGACCTGGTCTGACCTCTGGATTCTTAGATACCTAACCCAACCGAGGTTGGACGCAGTCTAACCTCTGGACTTAATTTCACCCCTAACCCTACTTCCTCCACCTAGAAAGGTTATGAGGCTGAGAGTGTCACTTTTATTATTTTTCTTTGGGGTTTTGAAAGACATACCACGCCACACACCTAAACTTACCCGTCACTGTAGTGTGTAACCCTAAGAGACAAAGCCCTAAACACACTAGCCCTAATTTGGGATTTTTTGTAGCAAAACAAAAATGTTTTTATTTGGTGTTAGACCCCTTCCGTGCTTTGTGGCCCTGGGAGGCCATTTTGAGAACCATGGACATGTCTGAACAAGCCCCAAAGCGGGCAGTTGAAGTGTAGGCCAGTGCATAACCTGGTTTTGGACTTCATCTAAGCCATGGAATTTTTTGAGCCCCTAACTCAGATAGAAAATCAGCAAATCTTTATCTTTATCAGACTTTATCCTTTAATAAATTCTCTATGGTGCCCAGCTGTCCTGTATACAGTAGCAAGTACAAATGTCACAGGGGATTTATCATTAACACTTGTTTCTCTGAATAATGTTATATGAAGCACCATTACTTTAAACGAGTTAGACTTGAAGCCCGTTCTCTGAGAAACACTGAAAATATTGCTATAAATTGTAGAAACACCTCCCCCTTTACCTTTTAGGCAAGGCAAGGCAAGTTTATTTATATAGCACAATTCATACACAAAGCTAATTCAAAGTGCTTTACATAAAAGGAAGTAGAATAATCATAAAAACAATAATAAAAACAGTAATTCACAATAAAACAAAACAAAAAAAAACATTAAAACTTTTAAAATGATTTAAAAATTGATTTAAAATAAAATTTAAGACAGTTAAAAATGGAAAAGGATTATACATAGTGCAAGTAGTTCGGACATAGCACAGTGCTCATTCATTAAATGCACAGCTAAACAGATGAGTTTTGAGTCTAGATTTAAATGTAGCTAACATTTTAGCACATTTGATCTCTTCTGGAAGCTGATTCCAACTGCAGGTAGCATAATAGCTAAAAGCGGATTCCCCTTGTTTTGTGTGAACTCTTACTATTTCTAACTGACTTGATCCTAATGATCTGAGTGGTCTGTTACGTTTATATTCAGTGAGCATATCTGCAATGTATTTAGGTCCTAGGCCATTGAGTTATTTATAAATGAGTAAAAGTACTTTAAAATCAATTCTAAAAATAACTGGAAGCCAGTGTAGCGACCGGAGGACTGATGTGATATGCTCAGATTTTCTGGTTCTAGTCAGAATCCTGGCAGCAGCATTCTGGATGAGCTGCAGCTGTCTAATGGTCTTCTTGGGAAGGCCAGTGTGGAGACCATTACAATAATCCACCCTGCTTGTGATAAAGGCATGAACAAGTTTCTCCAAGTCTTGACTGGAAACAAAACATCTGATTCTTGCAATGTTTTTTAGATGATAGTATGCTGATTTAGTTACTGCTTTGACATGACTACTGAAACTAAGGTCTGACTCCAGAATCACACCAAGATTCCTGACTTGGTTTTTAGTTGTTTGACCCCTAGAGTCAAGGTATGCATTCACCTTAAGAACTTCCTCTTTGCTTCCGAATGCAATGACTTCAGTTTTCTCCTTGTTTAACTGAAGGAAGTTCTGACACATCCAACTGTTCATTTCATCAATGCATTGGCAGAGGGAATCAATGGGGCTGTAGTCATTTGGTGATAAGGCTAGGTAAATCTGGGTATCATCAGCACAGCTGTGATATGCAATTTGGTTCTTTCTCATTATTTGACTTAGTGGGAGAATATACAGGCTAAACAAGAGCGGCGCTAGAATTGAGCCTTGAGGGACTCCACATGTCAGGTTAAGGATTTAAGGTGTTGTACTATTTCTTCCAAAGTTTTGCTATCAATTGCTTTGAAAACAGACATAGTGACTTCTTTTTGAAATTGTGGTCGAATCTGTGCAACCTCTGCATAACTTCAGGATGTGCTAATCACCTTTCTGATATTATTGATCTTCTCTGAAAAGAAGGAAGCAAACTCATTGCATTTGCTGTTGGAGAGCATTTCACTGGGAATCTGACTTGGGTGGTTTGTTAGTCTCTCAACGGTAGCAAAAAGAGTTTGAGTGTTGTTTAGGTTGCTGTTTATAAGGTTTCAGAAGAACTTCTGTCTTGCTGTGGCCAGTTCCACATTGAAAGCATGAAGGCTGTCTTTATAGATGCTATAGTGAATTTCAAGTTTTCTCCTCCGCCACATCCGCTCAGCTTTTCTGCATTGTCTTTTCATACTCTGTACTGCTGTTTATTTTCTCCAAGATGATTTTTGTCTGCCAGTCGTCTTACTGACTTTCACTGGTGAAATGTCATCAATGACATTCTTAACTTTTGAGTTAAAGGACTCTAGGAGAAGATCAACAGAGTCTGCAGAAATGCTTGGCATTGAAGATATAGCCTTCATAAATAGCACACTAGTGTTTTCGTTAATGCATCTCTTTTTTTTTTGACAGAGACGGGTCTAGATTCAGTGGTAGCAGAGATCAATATATCAAAGAAAATACAGAAGTGATCAGATAGTGCTACGTCCTTAATGACAATGGATGAAATGTTTAGACCCTTACTAATGAGTAAATCAAGAGTGTGTCCACGATTGTGTGTGGGTCCATGCACATGCTGAATCAGGTCAAAAGTGTTTAAAACGGTTATTATTTCTTTTGTGGTTTTGATTTCTGTATTTTCTATGTGAATATTAAAATCCCCTGCAATAGCAAAACAGTCAAACTCTGAGGAAAATCATTGATAACAGTCCTGTGAACTCTTCAACAAAGACTGGAGAATATTTTGGAGGTCTGTAAATAATGATAAATAGAATGCGTGGAGCACCTTTCAGCACAATCCCTAGATATTCAAAAGACAAGTACTAACCACATGACACTCGCTTGCATTAACTGACATCTTTAAATAAAGCAGCTACATCACCTCTCCTAACAGCTCTGCAGACACTCATGAAAGTAAAGTTAGGGGGGCTGTTTCATTTAGGACTGTTGCACTGCAGCTGTCTTCAAGCCATGTTTCATTTAGAAACATAAAATCCAGGTTGCATGTGGTTATTAAGTCATTGATCAGAAATGATTTATTTTTTAGTGAGCGAATGTTCAAAAATGCTAACTTGATACCATTACTTTTTGTCTCTAGAGCAGTCTTAGTTTGATACCTAATAGGCTGCAGATTAGATGGGTCAGCTGTACAGCTTGAGAAGGCCTTAGACTTTCTATCACGTGATAAAACAGAGATAGAGAAAGCTACAGGCACACTGGGTTCCCGCATGTTCTGTAAACATCCCTGAATGTTGCTGCTATCGTAGCGGGGACCCGACACATATCACAGAGAGCTGTTATCAGTTGTTTTTGGTTCACCTACAGCAGATGGAGGAGGGTTTGGGCCCTGGCGTTGTGGCAGTGGCCGGAGAGCTCTCGAAGGAGGAGGAGGGCGAGCTGGGCCCACAGACTTTGGTGGTTGTGGTGCCCACCATTTTTTAGGTGATATCTGGGGGCTTGCAGCAAAAGAGTGGGAGAGTCTGGTTCCAGCATACACTAGTTCCTCCATTTTCTCTGAGAAGCTTAGAAGTGGAGATGCTGGAGAGAGGGATAATGTGTCTGGTGAGCGGGGCTGTGGCTAAGCCTGCAGTGACGCGTCGATGACGTCGACGACTCGGTTCTAAAAAAAACGTCGCCGTCAAATCCAGTAGTCGACACATCACGCCCACTCACCAGACACATGTGGGCGACCAAAACACAGCAGCATGGATAACGAAACTCCGTCCACTTCTCAGGTTCAGCAGCCTGCACTCCCAAGCAATACATGTCATCAGAAAACAACTCGCCGTCCTACCTCAAAGGTGTGGGAATATTTTAAACACAGCCAGAAACGTAACGGTATAGTTATATGCAGTCTTTGCAAGATGGAGCTAGCATACCACACCAGCACGACTTCCATGTGGGAGCATCTGAAGCGAAGGCACCCCATTGTTACTCGTGACGCCGGAGAACAGAAATAAGTAATGTTACTCTCGCCAATGTTTACTAAATTAATTGCATGTTTGTGTAATGTTAGTAGTGTATTGTGCAACGTGTACTTGAGCTCTCCGCACTTCATTGATGTGAGCTAACGGTGTTTGTGTTTGATTTCTGCTAATACCTAGTGGCTAAACAGTGTTGAGCTAACGTTAGTTAGAAATAGCATATGTAAAACCGAGTGCTATTCCTTAAAAACTGTAAAACAGTAATTTTATTTTGTCTTGAACAAGCTGGGATATCCATACTGTGAACTCCACAGTGTTTTGTTTTGCACTACAACTTTTTTTTTCAAAACCTTTAAACTTGAGTTATTGGTACTGTAAAAGAGTTTTGTTTAACAAAACCATTTTGTATAACACTGCTGTTATTTTGTTTTAAGCAGAAGATGTTTGGCTTTGGATACTTTTGTATAATAAAGTAATCTATTTAATCTTTAGGGGCAATTAGTGATTTTATGTTTTTTTTTATCATGCAACAGAAAAATAATAGTTAGATAAATCATCTAATTAGTCATTAGAATAGTCGACTATTCGATAAAATAATTGCCCGAATAATCGTTTTAAAAATAATCGCTTACCCCCAGCCCTAGCTGTGGCTCTGGTGTTTCCGGTGGCTGAAATATGTTGTCCTGACTTCCCTGGCTGTTTACCAGAAAGTCATCCTTCGGCGCTGAGTCTTGGAGCTGTTGTAGTACGTCACAGTCTGTCTGTGATGAGCTCTGTGGGCAGGGCTCAGCCGGGATGGTGTCCATGAGCAGTGCTTGTTTTGGCTGTGTGGCGTTGTCAGTGTCCTTGTGGGATGTGTCGACCACATGACGACTCTGAAGCTGATGTGATGTCCTGTGGTCACTCATACTTTGTCTAGGTGTGTGTGTGTGTCATTCATGTTGGGTGGACTGGCACACTTCACTGAAGAATGACGGAGTGAAAAATAGATGTTGTCCTTAAGTTTGTTTGGGTGGAGGCCATCCAGTTTAAACAGTTGTCTATGGCCCCAGAAAAGACTGAAAGACCTTTTTCACTGCAGGTTCTTTGTAGCCATGTATTCAGCCCAAGCAATCGTGAAAACATGTTAGTTCCTCTTGCTGGGAGTGGTCCACTGCTGAACGGCTGAACTTCAAGTCTTCAAAGTGTTTTGATGAGTTCACTGAAATCCTTCTTCAGGAGTTCTGACTGCTCTTTCCGAATATCATTCTTCCCCACATGGATGATGATTCAATTTGCAGTCTTGTGCTTCATTAGGATGTTACGAAGTTCCATGTTCACATCAGAGACAGTTGCTTGAGGAAAGCAGCATGTAGTTGTAGTCCTGCTACTGATATTTCTGATAATGGAGTCACCCACTATCAGAGTCCTGGGCTCGGCGGCACTCTGAGCTGAATGCCGCTGTCTGCTCGACCTTGAGCGCCTGTTTGTAGCAATGTTAGCTGTTGGTTCATACGATTCATGTTCAGTCACATTTGGGGATTCCTCACCCACATTCATTAGTGCTTCAAATCTGTTCTCAAGCTGTATAGGAGGTGGTAAAATACCAGTTTTTGCAAGCCTCATCATAACCATATCCAGGGTAGAGGATGCTACTGCAGCAATACGAGATACTCGTGACAATCTGATGTCTCGAGTGCCTTTGGGTCTCGCTCCCTGTTTGTGCCATCGATTAGTTTGTCGATCAGTTTCGGCTTGTTCCTCTACACTTATAAACTGTTGAGATTCACTAGGTTGACGGGACTCACCGGCTGTATGCTGAGGGGGTCTGTGACAACGGTCTGCTGAGTGTTCGGCCTGTTTTGGAAGTCCAGCAAGTAACTTTGTTTCAAGAACCACAATCCTTTGTAGAAGTCTGTGGCAGTTTGTGCAGCAAGTAGAATCCAGAAGAGGCTAAAGAGGCATTTTCTTTCTCGTCTGTTGAAAGTAGGCAGTTGTGTTTTCCCATCTCCGGAATGTAAACTGCTGGCAGTGGGAGGAAAAGAGTCTCCTTTTTTCGTAGTATTATTCCAGTTACAAAAAGTTTGTGCCAAAAATCTGTTTTTTGAGCACTGTGCTGATCTGCTGAGGTTAAAATCTTAGAAAGATCTGAGAAAAGTATATAAACAGGGAGCAAAGCGCGGAGCAGTAAGCAAGAGCGTCCGAACAGTAGCAAAGCCGGAAGTCTGATCTTTTAGACATGGCTCATGTTTATAACAGTAATCTTGGGGGGTAGACACGTTTAGGATAATGTAATCATCTGGTTTTAGCCAGGTTTCTGTCAAACAGAGCACATCTAGGTTATGATCAGTGATCATATAATATACAAAGAGTTCTTTTGTAGAAAGGGACCTGATATTCAATAAGCCAAGCTTTATCATTTGTTTCTCTGTGTTATATAAATGTTTTATTTGTTGAACATCAATTAGATTGTTACTCTTAAATTGGTTTGGACGTTTTTTGTATTTTCTAGCTCGGGAAACACACACAGTCTCTATAGTATGATATCTAGGTGAAAGGGTCTCTATGTCCTGAGAATTAACTGATTTCGGTGATGTGAGGCGGCTAGCAGATGGTCGGTTTAGCCAGCCTGTCTGCTTCCTGACCTGGGCCCCAGTCAGTCAAGTGCAAATGGAGGCTGAAGAAAGGATGAAGACCATCTCTTTTCAACAGGTCAGTTCTGCCCCAAAAACTCATCCAATTGTCTATGAAACCTGTGTTATTCTGCGGGCACCACACATCCAGCCATTTAGTGACGACAGTCTGCTATGTATCTCGTCATCACGATACGCAGGGAGGGAACCAGAGCAAATTACAGTGTCTGACATCGTACTTGCAAGTTCACACACCTCTTTAGCATTATTTTTAGTGATCTCCGACTGGCGAAGTCGAACAGCATTAGTGCCGACGTAAATAATCTTACTGAATTTATGTTTAGCATTAGCCAGCACATAGCAGGAGAAGAAGCCATTATTCACCGTGATTGTAGAATGATTTTAACTCACCACTGTTGTTTGATGAACTTGTGAAGAGAAGGGCAGGTTGAGAAAACAACGGAGCAAGAGAAAAAAGAAAAACGGTAGTAGACGCGAATAGAAATGAGAAAAGAACGCAAACGGCAAGCTAACCAGCTAACAGAATGCTAATGCACAGCACGGCATTGCGCTCATGGTTATAGAATAAAAACGAACATTCAGCAAGAGCGAGAGAAAAAAAGGAAAACTGTAGTAGACGTGAATAAAAATGTGAATGGAAACGCAAATGGCAGGCTAACCGGCTAACGGAATGCTAATGCACAGCATGGCATTGCACTCGTGGTTACAGAATAAAAGTGAATGATCAGATCAATCTGATTAGTTTTATGGACAATATCAGAAATCTGGTGGGAATAAAGCTATATTTTATCACTTTAAACAACAGAGAGCAATAGTAAGATAGAGATTTCTACAGAAAACAAAGCTACAAACGCACACCACTCTGCAGCATGGCAAACAGGAAACAGCCAAACAGCCGTTACCCGAACATAGCATAATGTTTTCAGAACATTCGTAGAACAAAAAATTGTTAGCTGGGTCAGTCCTAGTTCTTTTAAGGAATGCGATGCTGGATCAGGATTATCGGGTTGGGACCTAATGGTTACGGTCTGGTTCGCTGGTCTGGAGCAGGTTCAGTCAGGAACCTCGCATTCCCAGATATAGGGTGATCTGACCCATTTGAGTTCTATCGGTTTATTTTACTTCCAGGCCCGAGGCTCAGCAAGGCCAGTCTCCCAGGTGGAGTAGATCATGAGCAGAACAGTATGATCTAACAGGCATTGGCCTGTGCACCTTTCCTCAGTCTCCCTACTCTAAACCTTCTTTGACGGGTGCTAGGTTGGAGGGAGCTGTTGTAATTTTTTAATTCCTAACATAGCACCTTTTAAAAAGGTGAAACCTAAAATGTTTTTTCAACCCTGGCTTAATGCAAAGAGCCAATTAATTAGGCAAAAATGCAGACAGAGAGGAGATGAAAAAAGAGATAAGCTCCAAGTCTCCTATGAGATACTCAGAGAATGCATGCATACTTACCAACAGTTTGTTATCATTATCAGAGAGTGCTATTCCATTCAATAAATACAGTCCTGAATACTGTAGGTTGCACATGTGAAAAAAAAAAAGAAAAAAAAAAAGAATTGCATCTTGCATAAAACAAATAACAAATGCATAAAATACAATCGCCTGCATGTTTACTTTCATTTAACAGGGTACTTATTGCCATCTTGTTGTCTTCATGCTTTATGGCATCATCTTGTTGTTTTGTTTTTTATTTTTTTGCTTACAGTGTGAACGGTGTCATATGTGTGCACACAGAACACATGGAATAGAGTTGTTATTAGTGTCTTTTTGCACTTAAATGCGTTAAAATGTTTGCTTTAAATGTTCAAATTGGCAAGATGTATTTGTCCATTTAAAATGCAAAAAAAAATTTACCAAAATAAATATAGACACATTCTGGGCTCATATGCCTAGCATACTCTGCAACTGTGCAGAACTGTGCCCCTAGACATAATAGAAACTCTTTTAAAATCAAACATAACAGAACATTAAACACTAACAGATCTTCTGCTATATTAATTTTGTGCAACAACAACAACAATAATAATTATAATAAGACACAAAATAATTTCACCATTTATTAAAGCAAAGCATTATGGGAAACAGAACCTAGCTTGACAAAACGGAACTCATACAAATCAACTACAGTTTTCTAACAAAGGCATAGTACACATAGTACTAATTACTAGACTTCTTCAATTAAATTCAACAAAATACAATTGCTGTGCGTAATTTCTTTAACATCCAAGCAAAGAAAATGCAAAATGTAAGTTATGGTATAGGTGCTGAAATACCCAAGACCTGTCTAAAGAATAATTATTGTATGTATGCGTTTGATCACAATTTTCATTACATAAAAAGAAGAATAATGTATGTATCAGTTTAATCAAATTTTCATTACATAAAAAGAAGAGTAATGACACATGAAAAAAGGCTTTGCATAATTACATTGTTTCATTCCATAGCAGAAGCAGGAGCATGAACAGCATATTAGACAGAATCGGTGCAACAGCAGATGATGTTTGCATTACAGGAACACTTTGTGTTGTCTGAGTTTGCCTGGTGGTTGAAGTTGAATCTTGCTGTTCCACTGAAAATATAGGTAACAAGGGGTAAACAAGTACAAACCAACCAATAAAGCAACAATTCCAGAAAATTATTAGCTACATTCAAAAACAGTTTGAGTAAAAGAGGAATCTTACCAACAATAATACTGGAAGGAATCACACCAAGGAACACTTTTGATTCAGCAATTGCTGTCGTTAGAGATTCTTCAATGCTTGTTGCATTTGGAAGCACAGTCTGATTTTTAAAAATAAGTTCTGTATCCACACCCACTGACCCAGGCCTGAAAAAAAATTTAACAATGTTAGACAATACCTAAACTACTACAATAAAGGTGTAGGCTTGATTTTGACAACTATCTTGCTTTAGGTTAACCCTTACGAAAAAGAAGTTAATTCAAGTGTGCTATTAGTATACTTCTTTTAAACTAAAAACAGGAAAGTATACATATATATAATAATATATAATATACTTTTATCAGAAATATACTTAAAATGACATTTAAGTATACTTGACTTATACTTAGAAAAAGTCTAAAACTATACTTACAGTAAATATACTATCAATATACTTATACTAAATATACTATACAAATATACTATCAGGGCTATACTTGTGCTCTGAGAATCCGTGTTGTCATTTTTATACACGAGAGATGCTATTACACATCTTCTGTACAGAATTTCCAAAACACAAGTGAAGAAGAAACCAAAACAGATGCTTCCACACTGTAAAAATGCAATTTGTTGTACTGTGTTGTAAAGACATCATCTTTTTAATATTTTAATGTTTTGAGGCCTAGATTCTTTTCAACCACTTATATCTATTTCCTGGATGTCTTAGTTTTATAAAATACTTTACAAACAAACACAAATTAAAAGACAAATTACAAATTAATACCTGAATAGGGACATAGTAGTATACTTAAAGTATGATTTAAAGTTCACAAAAAAGTGAGTATGAGTAAAATTGCAGTATAACACTAATAAACTAGTAGTTTACTGAGACTATACTTCAAAGTGCACTAAAATGCATAAAAAAGTATTTAATTAGTAAACTATCGGTATACCTAGAAGTTTTCGTAACTTTTATAAGTTGTGTTTACATGTTTTATGGGGACATTCCATAGGCGTAATGGTTTTTATACTGTACAAACCCTATTTTCTATCGCCCTACACCTACCCTACACCTAAACCTAGCCCTCACAGGAGACTGTGCACACTTTTACTTTCTCAAAAAAAACTCATTCTGCATGATTTATAAGCCTGTTTCCTCATGGGGACCTCACAAATGTCCCCACAAAGTCAAAATTTACTGGTATTACTATCCTTGTGGGGGCATTTGGTCCCCATAACGTGATAAATACCAGGTGCACACACACGTACATCTATACAAGGGCGTAGGTTTGCTTTTGATATTGGTGGGGACGTAACAGCAGAGACCACCACAAACCCCATCATCCACACCCCCCAATCAGCTTTACCCACATATACAGTACACTAACTTAATATACCATATCACCATATGAAAACTATATAACTTAGGTTTAGGATAACCCTAAGAGCTCCAAAGTAGTAAGTCATAATTTTCTCCTGCATTCTTTTCTCTTACTGCAGTCATTTCCAGAATTTGTTCACATGATACTGTTTTCACTATCCCCCCTCTGCAGCATCTTTGTGATGACCCTTTAACCATACATCTTCCTGTCTATATTCTCCATGTTTGTGCTCGCAGGAGACTACTGGGATGATTTGTCTATTGGGTAACACCAAACTAGAAAGAAAGAAAGAAAGAAAGAAATGAGAGTTTGTTACCAGAATCTTATCACGTAGCATCTAAGGAAGCGGGTCCCATAAATTTCCTGGTAGACTCGATTGAGCTACAGAAACACAAAAAGAAAAAAAATTACACTAAACTCACAGATGTTTGACAGAATTAGGAAAAAAATATATAAAATAAAAATATTTCTTAGACAACCTCAATAGTGATGTTTCTCGACAGAATCTGATACTCCATAGAAGCAGGATTATTATAAGCATCAATGTATTGCCTCTGTAAACGGATCTGCAGAATAACAAATCCCTCGCCTGGCACTGCTGAACCTGTGGAGGCTTTAGTTGATAGATGAGTGGTTTGCAGTGAAGATGTGGTTGAGGTGGTGGTGACAACTTTAGAGTGTGTCGAGTTTGCAAATATTACAGATGTGGTGATATGATTACCAACTGCACTGGATACAGACATTGTAGTGGCAGATAGACTAGAAAGAACAGTTGTGCTTGATACATCTGTACGATGTACACTGTTTGATATCCCAGCAGAAATAGTTGTGTTTGATAAAACAGTATGAACTGCATTGTTTGAATGGCCATCTGAAGCAGTTGTGACTGGTGTATTGGCTGAAACTGTTGTATTTGGATAATGATTAGAAATGGCTTTGCTTGAAAGATTAGTAGAGACAGTGGTGTTGATCCTAGTAGGCAGAATACTTGTACTTGATGGATAGGTTGTCACTGTGTTCGAGGTTCCAGTATTAACAGTTGTGCTTGGTTGATCTGTAGGGACTGCATTGTTTGAAGAATAATTAGAAGTAGGTGCACTTGATAGATTGGCAGAAACTGCATTGTTTGAAGGACCAGGGGAAACTGTTGAGACTGATGAACCGGTAGCGACTGCAGTGTCTGAAAAACCAGTATGTAATATTGTGCTTGACAGATCACCAGGAACTACAGTGGTTGAGGTTTCAGTATGAATAGTTGTGCTTGATCCAATAGTTGGACTTGTTTGATTTTTTAAAACTACAGTGACTGAGGGATCAGTAATAGCAGTTGTGTTTGAATGACTGGTAGGATCCCCAGTGCTTGAATGTCCATAGGGAGCAGTGTGTGATAGATGAACAGGGTCTGCTGTTTTTAATGTTCCAAAAGGAGCAGTTGTGTTTGATTTCTGAGTAGGAACTGCAGAGAGCATGGGACCATTAGGAGACAAAGTACCTGACAGATGAATGTCACCTGTTGTGTTTGATGAACCAGCTGTGACTGATGGACCGGTAGCGACTGCAGTGTCTGTAAAACCAGTAGGTAATAGTCTGCTGGACAGAGGAGCAGGAACTACAGTGGTTGAGGTTTCAGTATGAATTGTTGCTCTTTGTCTATCAGTGGCAACTGCACTGCTTGAAACATCACTACTAAGAGTTGTCCTTGAAAGATGTGTAAGGACTTTGGAGGTTAAGGTAGCAGAAGGAACAACTGAGTGTGATTTATCAGTAGGAACTGAATCAGTTGTGAAACCAGCAGGAAGAGATGCCTTTGAATCTGAGGAATATGAAGTTGTGATGGGACCAGTAGGAGCAGTTGTGTGTGACAGATCAGTAGGAACTGCAGTGGTCGAGGTTCCGGTATGAATAGTTGTGCTTGATTGCTCAATACCAACTTTAGTACTTGACCCAACAGTTGAACTTGTTTGATTATTTAAAACTTCAGTGACTGAGGGATCAGTAAGAGCAGTTGTGTTTGAATGATTTGTAGAATTCCCAGTGCTTGAATGTCCATTGGGAGCAGTGTGTGAGAGATGAGCAGAGTCTGCTGTGCTTAATGTTCCAGGAGAAGTAGTTGTGCTTGATTTCTGAGTAGGAACTGCAGAGAGTACGGAACCACTGGCAGACAAAGTACCTGGCAGATGAGTGTCACCTGTTGTGTTTGATGAACCAGCTGTTAGTGATGGACCAGTAGTGACTGCAGTGTCTGTAAAACCAGTAGGTAATAGTGTGCTTGACAGATCAGCAGGAACTACAGTGGTTGAGGTTTCAGTATGAATTGTTGCACTTTGTCTGTCAGTGGGAACTGCATTGCTTGAAACATTACTACTAAGAGTTGTCCTTGAAAGATGTGTAAGGACTTTGGCGGTTGAGGAAGCAGGAGGAACAACTGAGTGTGATTTATCAGTAGAAACTGAAGCAGTTGTGAAACCAGCAGGAAAAGATTGCTCTGATGAATCCGAAGAATATGAAGTTGTGATGGGACCAGTAGGAGCAGTTGTGCGTGACAGATCAGTAGGAACTGCAGTGGTCAAGGTTCCGGTATGAATAGTTGTGCTTGATTGCTCAATACCTACTTTAGTACTTGACCCAACAGTTGAACTTGTTTGATTATTTAATTCCGAAGAATTCCCAGTGCTTGAATGTCCATTAGGAGCAGTGTGTGATAGATGCGCAGAGTCTGCTGTGCTTAATGTTCCTGGAGAAGCAGTTGTGCTTGATTTCTGAGTAGGTACTGCAGAGAGGATAGGAACATTAGGAGTCGAAGTACTTGATGTTTGCATAATCAGAACATTTTGTGATGACTGCGTTTGTCTGGTGGTCAAGGTTGAACCATCTTGTCTCACTGAAACAACATGATAATGAGCATAAATAAGCCACTGCAGGAAAAATAATATCAAAAACATTACCTACATTTAAACAGTTTTAGAGAATGAAGAACTCACCAACAATGACGCTGGAAGGAATAATGTCAAGAAACACTTTTGATTCAACAACTGCTGACTTAAGTTCGTCTTCAATGCTTGTTGTATTTGGAAGCCCTGTGTCATTTTTAAAGATAAGTTGCACATCCACACCCACAGACCCAGGCCTAGAGAAAAAAAATATTTGTCAGTAATGTTATATGTGTAAAATTTTCTAAATTACTATAATGAAAATTTAGGTTTGATGTTGCTTGCTCTTACATTTTTGGATTTAAATATCCATTTGGACAGTAAAAGTATGTAAAACATTACTGTAATTCAATATGTGAACAGTTAGAACAGTGGCTAGATTAACAAATCTAGGGGTTTCTCCCCCTGCTCTGTTTTCACGAGTTCATCAAACAACAGTGGTAAGTTGGAATCGTTCTACAATCAAAAACACATAACTAGACGCCACCCGATCCAAATATTCCCTTACAGTTTAATAGTAATGACTTTATGAATTTCTTCACTGATAAAATAGATAACATCAGAAATACAATAACAAATGTAGATTGTACAGTGTCTAATGCCTCAGCTTCTTTTATCACACCCAAAGAAAAACTGCAATGCTTTATATCTATAGGACAGGAAAAGCTAAATAAACTTATCACTGCTTCTAAACCAACAACATGCCCATTAGATCATATACCTACTAAATTACTGAAAGAGTTGTTACCTGTAGCAGAAGAACCACTGCTCAATATTATAAACTCATCGTTATCTCTAGGTCACTTCCCAAAACCATTCAAGCTGGTGTTTATTAAGCCTCTTATTAAGAAAACACAGCTAGACCCTAGTGAACTGGCAAATTAGACCCATTTTTAATTTTACGTTTATGTCTACTATTTTAGAAAATATGTGTCTGCCTAATTGTGCTCCTTCTTACAAAAGTGATATCTATGAAGAATATGCAGCAAAGCATTATGCGAAATTATTTCATTAAATAATGCCACATTTGCATATTTAAACCTAACATTTTAGAACACTTGTAATACAAAAAATATTTTGTAATTATCAATGTAATCAATCAACTGGGTAAGTGAGGTGATAATTATTAGTTATTTTTTTGCCCTATTCACCTGCAGTGTCTCACCTTAAAAGTAATATATATATATATATATATATATATATTAATTTTGTATGTTTTTGAAGTGTGTGGATATGTGAAATTTAATGTCGTAAGGGCTGGAAGTACAATTGAAAATTATCCTTGACATTAATGAGCATTAAGCTGCTCTCAATTTATAATTAAAGACATAGGCTATAATTAATAAAAATTAATAAACATTTTGATAGACTGCTCTGTTTGGGTTATGTATTCACAGTGTGAACAGGATTCTGTATATTACATTTCTTGCTCTACACACCTAAGAATAACTTTTTGAGTGAAACAGTTTGATATAATATATGAAAGTCTTATACCAGAATCTCAGCAAGTAGCATCTAAGAAAGTGTGGCTCATACACTTTCCAGTAGAAGCGATTCAGCTAAAGAGAAAAGAAAAGAAACAGAGATGTGAATTATAACAAATTATCAACATTATTTGGGGCAAATTATTTGGGCAAAATTAAGCAAAAGGACTATTTTAATATTACTACAACAAAGGTGAAAATAAAGAGTACCTCCATTGTGATGTTTCTGGACAGAGTCTGATACTCCAGTAAAGCAGGGTTATTGTAAGCATCAACATACTGCATATGTAAACGGATCTGCAGAATGACAAATACTTCGCCTGCCACTGCTGGACCTGTGGAGGCCTTAGCTGACAGTTGAGTGGTTGACATTAAAGATGTAGTTGCAGCAGTGACATATTTAGAGTCTGTTGAGTTTGCAAATATTACAGAAGAAACAGTTTGGCCTGAAAAATGAACAGGGACTGCACTAGATGGATCAGTGGAAATTGCAGTTGTTGAGGAATCCGTAGGGACAGCCCAAGTTATGGAATCAGCATCTATGGTTGTCATTGGTAAGGGAGTATTTTTCTGAGGACAACCTATGGCACATGCAATCAATAAATACATAAATAAATAAAACTTGTGTAATAAACATACAAAAAACAATACAAAAATATTCAACGACAATAGGCTATTACAAACCTTTAGGTTGTGAAAGAATAAAAATTTCTTTGCTTGTCTTCAGGTCCTCTAGAAGTTCAGATGGTACAATTGCCAAAGCATTTTCTAAACCTTTTAATCTGTTTAAAATTACAAAAAATAAAAGAAAACTGTATTTCTGCATGCTGACTGAAACCATGATAAAAAAAAAATAATAATCAAATCACACACATTGCATCATAGGAGTCACAGCTGAGGTTTGTGGGGATCACCACCAAATCTGATGGATGAAAACTGGCCAGCAGTACAAGAAGATTTATTTGGAACCACAAAATATAGTCGCTGGTTTGGAAGAGGGGGAATTTGGGAGCAAGAGCCATCAAAGTTAGGTTCAGCATTGTGTCTCGGACAGCTGTGTTTTCAATTATTGTGATATTTCTCTGAAATTTAGACAAAAAAAAAAAAAATGAACAAAATATTTCATATAATCTTAAAAAAGCATGTTTTATTTTTTGATACTTTTAAGGATTGTTTTCCCCTATGAAAGTGTCTGCCTAAATAATTCATAGCTTATGCATAAAATACATTTAAATGGAGTAAACCAGAAAAACCTAAAAGAAGTAAAACTGTTCACCTTTGTCGTGATGTAAGTAAAAGCTGTAAAGAACTGTTCAAGCTGTCCATCATCTGGAGATATCAGAACAGAGCACAAAACCATCCTCATGAGTGTTTCATTCTGAAGTACACCATTAGATGGATCAAAGATTAATTCTGCCTTCAGTGTTGCTGGGAGGGAATTTAGAACTGTAATCTAAAAGAAATAACAAAAACAGTTCATCATACTTGTCATCCAGAGAGGATAAAATAATTGAGCATAAAGGTGATTACCCCATTGATTTTCATTTCCTTTAAATTATAATATGTGATGTGTTTGGAAAAACGACCAAAGTTGATAGATATCCATGAAGAATCAATTGTGGAATCCACTTGGCAAGCTAAATACAAAAAATATCTTAATTTATGTCATACTATTTGCATTTTATTAGCAAACATCTAAAATTAAACAAATATGTATTGCCAACGGGGTGTAACTTTTCATGATTTTCATTGAAACATTGAAATAACAAACAAGAAATTAGACTTAACAGTATTAGAAATTCTTGGAATAAGTTAAATTATGAATCAGTTAAAAAATATGAATAAAGTAAGTTATGAAAGAGAAAGACATATGAATAAGATTAATAGTACCTATACAATTCCATTCACAATCACATTGTTAAAAATAAATGACTTACCTGTTTCATTATTGACCTTCAGGTAGCCAACCAGGACTGGGGCGAGCTCCTGCTGTCTCAGCGAAGTCATGTGGTCAAAGACGCTGCTCAGAGCCCCAACGCTACAGTGCAAAGATCAAAACACATGGTAAGGACGATGCCTCATTAGCGTAGATTTTCACCACCCGCTGAACTTGCTTTAGAAACGCCCTGGCGTTCCTTTTAACAGTGCTATGAGACGCGCGTTACAGGGCGGTCGCAAACTTCGGCAGCGCTACGTACATGATGTGGTATTCGCTGCAGTCGGTGTGTGATGTTGCAGTCTGGAGCATCTCTGCAGTCAAGCTGGGAAGCAGAAGAGTCAGTTTCACCGTGAACCAGGAAACCCAGTCGTCGGTCGCAAAGTCGGCAAAGTGAAGGCTAATGATGGCGAAGGTTCGATTCATCATGATGTCCCTCACCACAGGGTTGATGTCCAAATCCTAAGAGGGAATGACACACAAAAAGCGTCTGTCGCTTCAGGAATGCTGTCACGAATGCGCTTTCAAATGTTTTTTTTTTTTTTTTTCTCTCCAGGCAAAGCAAAGCTTGCTATCTTAGTGACGAGAACATACCTGTGAGGTCTGGGTGAGAGCCAAAAAGAACTCTTCAGCATTCTGGAAAGAGTTGCCGTTCTCCAGACGCTCAAAGACCATGTTAATCAGAGCTGCGCTGTTCAGCGCTCCAGACCCTAGCGTCAGTTGGGCGACCTGAGAAGCGCTGAGAACGTCCAGTGCCTCAAACTTCAGGGGAGAAAACAACAAAATCATTAGAAATAACACAGACGGCCAAAACAGTCACGGGAACAACTGGGAAGCACGGTGGTCCGCTTACGCTGTCGAAGCCCGTGTTGATGTCACGCAGGTCTTTGTAATCCACATAGATGGAGAATTTGCCGAAGCTCTCCTCAAGCCAAGCACCGAGGCTGCTGGTGTCGGACCCGCAAGTCGAGCCTGCAAGGATGAAGCACAGGAAACGCTCATTAGGAGACGCAGACATTCACAGACCCAAAGCGGCGCGGCCTTCTGGCGCACAACACAAAACAACGCCACCCTCACTGGACCTACCCGAGGCGTGTCTCTGCTTCAGGTAGCCCAACAGGACTGGGGCGAGCTCCTGCTGTCTCAGCGAAGTCATGTGGTCAAAGACGCTGCTCAGAGCCCCAACGCTACAGTGCAAAGATCAAAACACATGGTAAGGACGATGCCTCATTAGCATAGATTTTCACCACCCGCTGAACTTGCTTTAGAAACTCCCTGGCGTTCCTTTTAACAGTGCTATGAGACGCGCGTTACAGGGCGGTCGCAAACTTCGGCAGCGCTACGTACATGATGTGGTATTCGCTGCAGTCGGTGTGTGATGTTGCCGGCTGGAGCATCTCTGCAGTCAAGCTGGGAAGGAGAAGAGTCAGTTTCACCGTGAACCAG